>JAOXJK010000014.1:3006915-3020715 GCA_025774025.1 Xenus cinereus
AGCCGGCCCCCGCGGCGGCTCGGTGCCGGGCGAGGCGTCCCGGCCCTGCCCGGTGCGGCGGGAGCCCCGCGCCCAGCGCCGTCTCCCCTCGTTGCAGGGCTCCTCTCACCTGCCGCAGCAGCTGAAGTTCACCACCTCCGACTCCTGCGACCGCATCAAGGACGAGTTCCAGCTCCTGCAGGCCCAGTACCACAGGTAGGTGCTCCCGCGGCCCCCCCGCAGGCAGGAGTCGCTCTGATCCCGCCGTTTCCCTGTGCGGGCCGAACGGGAGCGCCGAGGAAGGGGCCCGGGCAGGTGGTCTGGGTCACCTTTGGCTGAAGGAGGACCTAAGGCAGGGCATTGGTCGTGTCCACTCGGGACCCTGGTGAGGAGAACGTGTCCCTTCCCTCCCCTGCCGAGGTCTTCCCTCCCGGAGCTGCTTGGCCGGTGCCGTGCAGGGCTCGCCAGGCCTCCCCTGTCTTGCTGGGAGTTTTCCTCGTTTCTTCTCACTGGCTGCCATTCTTGGACAGCAAATGCTGCAGGGAGCGCTTAAATCCAAAAGCTTCCGCTTTTCTGTGGGTGCATGTGGAAATACTTCTGCTGACCTGAAAGCTGCCTTGTGATCGTCTGTTGCTGTGTGTGTCTGAAATAAATGTGAACCTTTTGGGTTAAATCGGCTGGGTGATAACTTCTGATGTGGCCCGGCAGGCTGCAAGGTGCCAGTTGTGGTCGGTGCCCCAGTGCCGTGGGGCTGCGACCTCCCCGTCTGCCTTCCCCGGTCGGGGCTCCGCCAGGTGGCTGGGTCACAGGCCCGAGGTGGTGTCGTTCTGGCAGGAGCGGGCAGAAAAACTGCTGGGAAATGGCTATTTCTTGGTGTCCCCGTGTCTCTGGGCAGTGCCAGTGAGGCAGCAGGGGAGCCCAAGAAGCAGCCCTGCTGGAAGGGAGGCTGTCCCCCCACCACACCCCCTTGGACTTAATCTGCTTGAAAAGAAGCAGGTTTTGTGTAGGTGAAGCTGTTTCTTGTTTGAAACATAAAACCGCAGCACATGCCAGCTGCAGTTGCTCGGCTGGTGAGTTGGAGTCTCATAAAACACTGGGAGCAGCGGCAGTTTCTCTGAAGGGTGTGAAGAACCTACGGGAGAGAAAAAAAAATCCTTTCTTCTGGAGGGATGTGCTGCACTTGGGCTTCCCCCCACCATCCAGAAATGGCTCTGGCTTTGGTGTGGAAGTTGTATTGCAGCGTCTCTTGAGTGCTGCCAACAGGCCTGTGCTAGAAGATGTCCCCAGCTGCCAGTGGCCAGTTGAGGACAGGCAAACCCCTCCTTGGGCAGCCACCTCTACTTCTGCCAGTTTTCTGCTGCTGGCTGACGAGATTTGCCGGAGGGAGGCCAGTGTCCAGCTGGTGGATAGCCGTGTGCCACTTCTCCTGAACGTGTGCTGGTGGGACTCCGGCTGGGAGGGTGGGACCACGCTCTGCTGTGGTGGCTGCGGTGCCAGCACAGGGTGACCTGGCTCTGGACGCTCCTTGCAGTCCGGACGGTGGTGTCCCCAGCCTGGCTGCGACGGGGCCCTGCAGGAAGCAGCTGCTCTGTGGCGATCAACTCTCTCACCTCATGTTTGTGGTTTTCTTACTGTTTTCTGGCTTTTCAGCTTGAAGTTGGAATGTGACAAACTAGCCAGTGAGAAATCGGAGATGCAGCGTCACTACGTCATGGTAAGGACCGTCCCCAGCAGCCGAGCGCGTGTGGGGGGACTCCAGCAGTGAGCAGAAGCCTTCGTCCCGAGCAGCAGCAGGTCTCTGGGCAAGGCTGGCGCTGGCTTTCCTGAAAGTGGGGCTTTTTTATATTTTGTGTTGTCTGCACACTGTGGGTTTGTGAAATGTGGGGAAGTAGCAGAGAATTGTTGGACACAAAGAACTGATGGCCCTGGTGTCTGAGTGCGTGGTGGGTGGTGATGGCGTCGTTGGTGCAGACCGGCAGCTTGTCCGTACTACCTGCGCCCTGGGGAGGTGACAGCTCCTGTGTGCCCAGGAAAGAGCTGCGAGGTGCTGGTGTGTGGGTGCCTGGGAGCACTGGGAGAGACAAAGCAGTCCTCCTAGAAGTCGTGAGGCTGGGAAGCCCCAGAAGCCTGGCAGGAGCTGAACCCTCTGCACCTCCTCCCGACCCCAGCAGCCTCACGGAGCCCTGCTGCTAAGTACGAGTATGTCTCCTGGTGCACGTGTCCCAGCACAAAGTGTGCAAATCCTGGACAGTGCCTGGTGAAGCCGTGGGATGTGATGCTGTGTGTGGGCAGCAGGCTTAGCCATAACTCTCCAAAGAGAAATCTGCCGGGAAACAGCCCCGTTCTGGTAGGCAGGGTGACAGTTTGCCTGCCAGGTAATGGCTCTGTCTTCCCACGTGTGGAAGAGCCGTTGGAGCAGAGAGGAGGGATGCCGGGCAAAGCTGCTCTGTTCCTTTCCTATCAAGGAGTTAACAGGAGGTTGTGGTGCTGACCATAAAGATGAGCTGGTGCCTGCTTGCCAGCTGCTGCACCGGCCCTGGAAGGAAGAGATAAGGTGTAAAAATTAATACAGCAGCTCTTCAGAGCAGAGTTAGGACTTTAAAACCAGAAATAAGGGAGCTGGCCCCTCTGTCCTGTACTGCCCGTGTGTCCAGGCTCTGAGGCTATGGGGAGCTTGGCTTGCTTGGGGCTGGGGCCAAGGAGAAGAAGTCACAGCTTTCCTTTTATATTAGTGGGGAAACCCGCCCCATTCTTGCCACTAAATGATTGCTTCCTGGGCCTCACAGCCTGCGTAGAGACTCGCATCTCCAGGTGTGGCTGAGATTTTTTTTTTTTTTTTTCCCTCTTAATGCTGACAGTCACCAGAATTGATTCAGTTTTCTGTCGGCAGCAGAGGGGAAGGGCTATTGCTCGTTGTGCAGCACTCGAGGCTCTGCAGGCGCAGCAGCTCCTGCCTTGTCTGCGTGGCTGAGCTGGAGCCGCACAGAGCTGCTGTCGCTCCCCAGCACAGCGAGTCACGGGAAGCGAAGAGGAGGGTTTCTGTGAATGTGCAAAGCTGCTACAGCTGCTCTGGTTTTTGAATAAGTCACAATTAGCATCTTGGGGGTCGGGTTCCCGCTTCCTGCTCAGTCTTCAGAATGCAAAGAAGCCTCGTGAGCCAGCAGCGGTGTTTGAGCAGACTGAGATCATGGCAATACCAAGCTGGGTGCTTCTCAGACTTGTGGCGTTGGTACCAAAATGCCAATGATCTTCTTGAATTAAATGAGCGCAGATGTGGATTTTTCTTTCCCTTTGGAAGAATCAGGATTGCAGACTGCGAGGTGAATGAGGAGATGTCTAAATTCTCAAACATCAGCCTTAAAACAGCTTCTTCCAGGGGTCAGGAATTAGCTTTTCCTGCCAACAGATTGCTCTGTAGCTGCCTGTTGCTGCTGTGTGTGGGTTTTCTGAGTGGGTTTTTTTTGTGTGGGTTATTTTTTTTTCTACATAGCTTCTTCCCAAACAGCTGGGTCTGTGCAGCTGGATGTGTTACTTGTTAGATGAAGCCCAGTTGTGATCTCTTCCATTTGCTGCTGAAGCAGCCACAATATCAGCCAGGCAAAGCCTGGAAAGTCAGGCTGCTTGTCTCTTGGCCATGGGTACGGAGGACTGTGGATCCCTGAGCCTTTTTCCAGGTCGGAGGCAGCATCACTCACCTTGATGCAGGCTGCCGAAAGGTGTCTGTGTGGGGTGTTTCACAGGGCCTAGTCGGCAAGTTCCGGGGTCTCTGTCTGCAGCGGTGTGAGGCTGGAGCAGGGCGGGCAGTGCTCGGTGCCTGTGCCTAGAGAGGGTCTCTGCGTCTGCCTCCTGTCTTTGCGTCCTAGGGCTGGCCTCTTCTCCTCTGTCCTTGCCCAGCCTTTGTAGAAGACCTTGCTAGGAAAGCAGTAGTAGTCCCCAGCCCTGCTGTGTGGAGCCGTTTTACCTGGTGGAGACTTGACTTACAATTTCTTTTGTTCTCTTCTCCCCAACTCTACAGTATTACGAGATGTCCTACGGGCTGAATATTGAAATGCACAAACAGGTAGGGGGAAGGCATTTCCAAATGCTCTAATTCCTGGGGAGGGTGGGTTGGCTGCTGTGCTTTGCCCTCTGTCACTTCAGGAACCAGAAATGCCATGACCCTGTAAAATGTCAGAGCTGCCTTTGAAATGCAGGGACCCCCCACCTCTCAGGACCACAGTGCCGGGCTGTGGGCTGCCATCCTGGGCTGTGGGCACGCTCTGGTTCTCCCCAGAGCCCGAGCAGGTATTTAAGTATCAGACAGGGTGGTTAGAGGAGGGGTCTGGAGCTGTGGCTCAGCGTCAGTCAGCAGACACAAACCTGGGGTGGAGGGCAGGAGATGACCCCAGGTCCCTCCCACCCCGGTCGTGGGTGGGCTTCTGGCCCTGCTGTTGTCCCCAGAGCCCGGGAAGGTTTATTGTGATCACCTCAACACAAGAAACGCCTTGGGCTCCCCCAGGCTCTTGCTGCAGTCAGGCCAGAGCACTTCTCTGGGACTCTGATTAGGTAATGTGACCTTCCAGGAAAGCCTCCTTGTGATGGAGACTGTGCTGCAGCCTGGGTAAGTTTGTTCATTACCTTCACTGGTGGTTAAGTTGTTAATTATCCCCAGTGGCTAATTACCTGTGCTGTTAACAACATGAGCCTCCTCCGAACCTGACTCTATCTGGCTTCAGCTTCCAGTCACAAAGTCGTCTGTGTCTCGTGGCTCAGTGAAAGCCTCTAAGTGAAATTCTGCTCCCCCCACAAAGGCACTCGGTGCTTCCCATCGCTCTCCTTGGGAAGCCCACGAGACTGGCTTCCCTGGGAAAAACTGCATCTTGGTAAAGGATCTGAGCCACAAATGCTCACTGCTGTCCCTGGAACTGTCCCAGCCTAGTCTGCTCCCCTGAGGTGGGGTTCCCTCAGCTGATTTTGGTGCACACCTAAACCCTTTGGCTCTGTGTTTCTTTTGGCTCCATTGGAGAGTGATTTGCAAAGGGCCAGTGGCTTTACTCTTTCCCAGGAGGAAAGCATTTAACACCCCAGAACTTGCCACCTGCTGGTATGAGCCCAGTGAAGAAGCTGCTTTCCCTGTTGCTCTGAATAGCCTGGGGGGGGGGGCTTGTCTTTGGGCAGGGGGAGTCTGAGGAGATGAGCAGCCGGTCTCTGGGGCAGAGCGGGAGTCTCAGCGGATACAAAAAACTTGCTTATTGTAGTCAGCAGCATTAACTCATTTAACAATATAGGGAGGGGCCTTGGGGGTGATGTGACCCCCCCTGTGGCACCAGGATGCTGACAGCATCTTTTGGGGAGGAGTGTGTTTTCTTAGTGCTGTTTGGGGACTTGGAAAGGGGGCAGGGGGCAGCTGGTGCTGAGGGTGGTCAGTCCCGAGCTGCCTGATGCCTTTCCTCTCTCTTCTTCCCACCTTCCAGGCTGAAATCGTCAAGAGGCTAAATGGGATTTGTGCGCAGGTTCTGCCCTACCTTTCGCAGGAGGTGAGTCCCCATCTTGGCCTGGGGGGCGCTGGGGCTGCCTCCCTCATGGGCAGCCCCTGGTCTGGGGGACCTCATCACTTGTTCTCTGCCCCTGCACTGGGACCAGGCCTTTGAGCAGCGCCCCCAGGTGCTGTGGGGTGGCGAATGTGCCCCTCCGTTCCCTTTGCTGGCAGCTGTGGACAACGATGGGCTCTGTTCTCTCCTGCCAGTGATTCCCAAGTCGTCCACTGCTTCTGCACCAGCGGTGGGAGCTTTGGGTGGCTAAATGGGGGAGGGGGGCGTTTAAAAAAAATACCTCCATATGGCTCCTCCTTGAGATCTGGTTCCTCTGCCTCATTAATTAATGCAGCTGATGGGCTCCTCCCACTCCCTTGAGAAATTAATTGGGAGGGATCAGGAGATGCTGCCTGAGGCAAGAGGATGGGATGAAGCACCTCCAGTGCTGTCTCCGTCCATCTCCTCACAGCACCTGCAGAGGCCGAGCCCCATGGCTGGTATTTGGTCAGGACTGTCTGTGGGTAAAGGCTGTTTATCGGTGGGGGTAGCTGTGGGGCTGGGGGACGGGCTGTGCTTCTCCCACCCACCTGTTCTCCGGGAGGACAAAGTGGCTCCTGATCACATCAGAGCTGCCTAATAACTAAGCCACCACTAAACCTTTTGCATCTCAATGCAACCCCTTTCCCCTCCCCAACCCTGTCCTGCTGCCAAGAGGAAAGAAAAATCCACTTGCTGGAGCGCAGTGGAGAGGCCTGGTGTTCAGAAACCTTGTGCTCTCAGAGGAGCAAGTACAGTTGTCCTTTATTTTTTAAAGTACGTGATACAGCTGTTACTCCTGCCTGTGTTCAGCGCAGCTGTGCTGGGCTCTTCCACAGCAGCATCTTCCAGCTGCTGGGATGTGTCCTAAGGACTGGGGAGCTTCCCAAGAGCTTCTGATTTTAGGGTTTGTTTTGTTTGTTAGGGGGTGTCATTTTGTGTCAGGTCTGGGGGGAGAGGCAGTGGGGGCATTGCCCACCTTGGAGCCCTTCTGGCCAAGGGCCTGTGCAGGGCAGGACAAAGATGGGGACACGAGGGGACCTGCTTAACCCTGTGGTGAGGAACTGGTGCCTCCTTTCCTGCTCCTTGCTGCTGCAGTGCTGTGAGGTCCTTGTCACAATGAGGTGTGTGCAGGTGTCTCCAGCTGTGGGGTTGCCCGCCGTGCCTCTGCGTCCCTGACGTCTCGGTGCTGGCAGCTGAGATAACGTGTGTGTGGTTGTCAGACTGAGCAAGGCTGGGTCCCTGCTCTCCTTCTGTGAGATATTAGAAATGACCCTGAATTCCTCTGTTCACTCCAGCATCAGCAGCAAGTCCTGGGAGCCATTGAGCGAGCCAAGCAGGTTACGGCACCAGAACTGAACTCCATCATCCGTGTACGTGATGCATGTTTAGTTTGGGTTTGGAGGGAAAGGAATCTGTGTCTTTGGCCTTTGAGACAGAGCTGGGCAGGGGAGTGGGGACCTGGGGATGCGCCCCGTGTGCTGGGAGAAGGCTGTGAGCGCTGGGACAGTTTTGTCTACGTTTGTTGTGATGTGGGCATGGGTTTGTGGGAGAGCAGGGATTCCTGCTCCATCCCCGCAGGGTGCAAGGAGAGGAGCTTTGGTTTTGAGCAGGAACCACAGCCGCTCCTGGACATGAAAACACCATCTGTTCTTGGTCAAGGTCGGGAGGGCTTTAACCGCATCCTTGGAGCATGCCAGGGTCTGAGGCCAGATGTCCTGTGGGCTAGGGGCTGTGTGTCGTGCTGGGGACACGCTGTTGAGTCTTCTCTTGAGGCTGTCACAGTCCAAGGACTCCAGAATATCTCTCTTCTTGGTTTTGTTTTTATTTTTTTATCTCCCACGAGGCTGCAGTGCTCTCCAGGCCCCTGAGATCCCTGGCTTAAGCTGGGTGGCTGGCATAGCCTGGGCAGCCCAGGCCCTTGAGTTGGGGCCCAAGTGCACTGAAAATGACAATTTCCCTCTCCTGTCTTCCTGTCCATCCTTCGTTCCCTACAGCAGCAGCTTCAAGCTCACCAGCTGTCGCAGCTCCAAGCCCTCGCTCTGCCTCTGACTCCGCTCCCCGTGGGCCTCCAGCCCCCGTCCCTCCCTGCTGTCAGCGCCGGCACCGGGCTCCTCTCGCTCTCGGCCTTGGGCTCCCAGGCTCACCTCTCCAAGGAGGACAAGAACGGGCATGATGGGGATGCCCACCAAGATGACGACGGGGAGAAATCGGATTAGAGTGAATGGGGGGCCGGGGGGAGGGGGCTGTCAGGGGGGTGGGGGGCGGGTTAATGCAAGATGCAGTATCTCTCTCTAGTTGCTGCGCAGCAGAATCACGGGGGCTTGTGTTGGGTGGCAGCTTGCCAGGCCTGTTCCCACCAGGGAAGCAGAGCCTGGGGATGCCCCCACCGCCACCCCAGCGGACAGGCTGCTCCGCAGCAACGCAAGTGCTGTAGCAGTTACCGTGTGGCCCATCGTGCTGTCCCCGTGCCCAGCCTGGCTTCCCTGTCCCCGCTCCGTCACACAGCCGAGCTAGAGCCTGGCTTGGGCTGCTTTGGGGCCTCTTGCCCCCTGGCTGTCCCAGCTCCTTGGTGCCACGTGGCTCCCCACCGCTTCCCCCTCAGTATTTAAAGATGCCCCTTGATCCTAACGGTTTCTGCACAACTCCCTGCTGGGATCCCTGTCCCGAAACCATCTCCTCCCTCCCCAAGCGCTCTTGATCTCGTCGCACTGCCCCATCCCTGTCCACATCGTCCCCACGCCCCTCCTGCACTAATACCAGGCCGGCACCTTGCTGTTCTGCATGTATCTGTTCTTGACCGGCACCGCGGCCGTACGTCGCGCTCCGGCCACAGGGGTTTCTCCTCAGCTGCTCCTTGGCCTCAGGCTGGAGGGGGAGCCTCCGCCACCCGCTCCCTTCGGCACAGCACCCGGCTTCGGGGGGCTTGGGTGGCTGGGCAGGGGGGCAAACAGACCGAGAGCCTTTCCTGGTCCTCCCCTCCCCGCGCCTGCCCCCATGTAGAGGATACAGCAGCTTTCTCTGTTCTTATCTCCGTGCGCTAGCGTGTCTTCTAAAAAAACAAAAATGGAACAAAAAAAGAATGAAACTAAATAATAATCTGGTGTTTGTATATAGTCCTTTAGAAAGATCTTGTTTTGCTTTTTGTGTTTAATCACTTGACCTATAATAAGAGGAACTGAAAATGCCGTATCAAGGACGTACAAGCTGTGCCTTTCAAATAAAGAAATAAGAAGGTTGGTTAAATCCATGACTTACTGCCTGCTTTCTTGCTGCCTTTGGGCTGACTTTAAAATACTTCCTTCTCTCTTCTGCCCCCCAAAGTTGGGGAGTCCGTGGGGAAGAACAGGCAGCTTTGCTGGCTGACCTTGGACTCTGCCCTGGTGCTGTCACAGCTCCTGGCAGAGCTGCCCTCCCTGCTCCAGGTGAGCGTGTCCCGGACCAGTCCCTGCCTCGCCTGGTGGGATGTGCTGCCCTTCCTGGGGGAGCCCCACTCTCCCTGGGGGTTTCTCTGAGCCAAGAGAAGGGGGTTAACGTTGACACCTCTGGTTCTGGCTTCTCTCTGACTCTTGTCTCCGCAGCTGCTGGTAGAACAAGGACTGTCTTTGTTGCCTCCATCCCTTTCGGGGACTCCATCCCTCCCATGGGCATCCTTGCAGAGCCGCATGCCCATGCTGGAGCTTTGGCTGCGTCTGTTGGAGCCAGGGCAAAGAGGATGCCAGGGCAAAGCCAAAACAAACTGGAGAGCGTGGCAGAAGGGATCTGGGAGCTCTCGGGATGAAAAGCAAGGAGGGCAGGAGTGAAGGGCCATGGGGGGCTATCGGCTCCATGTGGTTTGGTAACGAACAGGAATGGTCCCCTGGGCTGCCACAGGCCGGTCTGTGCATGCATAATTCATGTTTCCTGTGGGTGCAGAGGATAAGCTGCTTCTGTGGCACTCGGCCCCTCTGGAAAATCTGGCCTGTGTTGCCCTGGGGCTGAGATTGCTGTAATGGAATTGGCTCTCAATAATTAGAGCTGTCCTCTGGCTTCAGAGCCTGCTCTGCCCTGATAACATCTTCCCCTCCCTATCTCCCAGGCCAGCTGGAGTGGGAAAATTTCCTTCCCCTGGGAAGGAAGCTGTATTGGGGGTGTGTGTGTCTTGTACCCCCCTGGCTGCTTACCGAGGTTGGTGGCACAGATGGGAACCCTGGCGAAAGCTAGAAGGGGAGCAGCAGCCACTGTCCTGATGGTGCTGGGCAAAAATCAGGCCAAATGCCCCAAGGGCGGGATTTGAGGGGATTTGCTGAACCAGCTCTGTTCCAGGACCAGGTGTGACTCCAGAGCGGTGGCCCCTGGGCTGGGGCCGTGTCTGCTGTGGTGGGAGAGGCCTGAGAAGAGGTGCACGGTGCTGCACGAGCGCCCACGGGGATGCAGCTCTGCTCGGCACCGCTTCTGGGGGGCTCCTTCTGGCGCGGACCAGCCCGTCACAAAGAGGGGATGAAGGGACTGGTGTCCAGCTTGGTCTTGTGTCCCACTGTCCTGGGGGCACTGGCCAGGCCTGGCACAGCCGGGCTGTGTACCCAGATGGGTGACAGAGCCTGTGGGCAGCGTGGGGGCTTGACAATGCACCGTTATCTGCCCGAGACACCAGGCCAACACGAAATGGGGGTGGGGGGGCTAGTTCCCGGTACAGGCTTGCGAGGGACTTGGGGGGGTCTGCGGAGGAGCACGGCCCCTGCGGTGGCCTTTGAACTCCAGCTGCCGGACGGGACTGCAGGGCTGCCCCGTCCCCTGCCAAACAGGGTGCTCCCGACACAGCCATCGCCGTGGGCAGATGCAGAGGGAGCCCGTGGTGGGAGCGGAGCTGCTGCTGCTGCGTGGCAGGGGCTGGCCCGGCCTTGGCACCTTTGGGGGTCCGGAGCAGTGGGCAGCGGGTCCAGCGCTCCCCCCCCGAGCTGCGCAGGGATCCTGGTCAGGAGCCATCAGAAACGCTCCTGGGAGCTGCACAACCCACAGCCGTGCGTCTGCTCCGAGGGACCCGCTGACACCGGGCAAGCAGGTTTCCAACGTGAAAGGCCAACACGGCTTCAGGCCAGGGGCTGCTGCGGTGGACGGTTGCTAAAACCATCTCTGCCTTGTAAGTGCTGCTGAAAACCCCGCTGGGAGCAAGGAGGGGGGCTGGGAGGGGGGGGGCGGGCTGCAGCTTCTCAAGTGCTTTCACCTCGGGGTCACTGGTTCAAACTCGGCCTGGGGGTAGGGAGCACCATAAGTGGATGTTGTTTCTGATGGATGTGCAAGGGAGGAGGATTTAGGAGAAACTGGTCTGGGGTGTTTTCAGGCTGGCACTTTCAGAGCAACAGACGTCCCTGTTGTTAGAGCTAATTAGCAGCCTCAGTTTGGTGAGCAAGGGGTCGAACAAAGCACGAGGCTGCTGGCAGAGCGTCCTTGGCTGCCAGCAGGCCGTGGCTGAGGCTCCTGACTGGGCTGTGGGCATCTCCAGACTCCCTGCTGGAGACTAAGGTATAAAGACAGAGCTTTTGGGCTCTCCAAATCCCCTGCACCTCCAAGCAGATGCTGAGCCTCGTGCTCCGCTCCTGCATCCCCTGGTGACCCATTCCTGAAGCTTCACACCCGAAGGGTTTTCCTGGGTGGTGGGAGGGAGCCTGGTGTCCCATCCCACGGATGAGCAGTGCTGCGGTTCCTCATGCTTCCAGCCCGGCTGTTTGCAACCACTGGATTTGCTTCCGGATCTCCAAAGGGAGTCCTTTCATAGGGCTCCTAACCAGATTTGGGCTCGGATCTAACTGCACACCAAAATCTGCAAACAGCTGCAAAAAAAAAAACAGCTGCAGAAGAGGCTCAGTGCTCCTGAGAAGTGGGTGACAATGGGGCCTCCAAAGCTCAGCTCATCGGGGGTGGTTTGGGACTGGCTCCTGGCAGAGAAACCCCTTCTCTTTGTATGCAAGAGGGATCTCATAGAGGAGTGGGAGAGGGGCACAGGCTGAGAACCCGCTCTCCTGACACTGGGATCCCTGGAAAAACTCAGCAAAGCCCTGGCTCATTGAGGGGGGATGGAGAGCAGCCCGGTGACAACCACTGTCCCACTGTTCAACGAGCTTTTGGCTGCAGCAGATGGAGCCAGACGAGTCTGGAGAGCAGGGGCAGGACCCCGTCTGTCAGCGCCCCATGCCCTGGCCACACAGCACTGCATTTACCCAGGTTTGACGTTGATTCCTGCTTGCAGCTGCCAGGGCCCTGGCAAAACTCTGCGGTCTCACATCTCTTCCCCCTTCCACCTGCCCCTCACTGGAAGGATCATGAAACGGCCTCTTTCCTCCCCGAAGAGGGGAGTGGGTGCCGGTTTTTCACCGGGTGAAGGTGATTTCCACACCTGTTTGACTCTGGGTCCGTCCCCCTCAGCTTTTCCCATAGGACAGATCCCTGTCACCTCCGTGGCAGCAGCGGGAATCGCCTCCACCACATCCCCCTCCCACTCCCACCCTCCTCATTTTTCAGCCCAGCTTTGCTTGAAACAATGGCCCGGCCTCGAAGCCAGGAACGCTGTGCAGCGCTGAGCGGGGCCTCCTTCCCAATTCATCACTAATGCAGGAACGCCAAGCCCTTCCTGGCTGCAGCGAGCACGAGATAAAAGCTAAAAGAGGCATCAATAATTAAAAACCACTCAAAGCCGGTAAGTGCAAACAGGAGCCAACATACAGATCGAAGGCAGCGCCAGAGACGAGTCTGTCAGCTCCTGGGCTGCTCTAAGGGCTCCCACATCTCTCCTGCGGGCCTGCAGCCCCGCGGTGACGAGGTGTCCCTGGCACCGCAGAGTGGGGGCTGCGGGTGGGAGCACATCGGTGCCGCAATGTGCCGGGGGGCCCTGCCCGAGCAGAGCAGAAGAGACCCCCCAGATCCCCGGGCTCCTGCCTGTGGTTTGCCTTGCAGATGCCCTGGGGACACGTGGCTTTAAAGAGCAGGGGATGGCACCGGGGGCCTGGTGATGGGTACCTGTGGTTTGGACCCAGGAGCGCGGCTCGGGCTGCTGGAGAACCTTGATTTCGAGGGCAGCTTTGGCTCAGCTCTCGCTGACTTGCTGCCAGTCCCGTCTGTTTCCCTTCTCATTGCTTGTTCATTCCAGGACAGACCCCAGCCAGGATAAGGCCCCTGTTTGTGCCAGCTGCTGGTATAAATGCCCAAGGAAATCCACGCTGCCTGCATGGGGGTGCCAGGAAGCCCAGAAATGACTCGACCTGTGGCGTGGAGCCGGGGCAGAGCTGGGGCTGCCATTGCTGGCAAGGGCAGGAGCCACATGTTCACGTGCCCCAGGCTGGCACTTGGGGAGGGAGCTGAAAGGGGAATTCCTCAGGGTAATTCCAGCAGCATCAACCTGTTTTGCTTGGACATGGGTTCAAATGGAGCTCCTGAGCGTCCCAAAGCCCGGGCTTATTTGGTTTCTCTGCTGGTTATAAACAGAACTGCTGTTTACAGCACTCGCCTCTCAATCTGGCGCGGATTTCAACGCCCTCGTCCTTTGGGGCTCTTCCAAGCGCTGCCGTTACCAGGCACAAGTGCATGGCTGCTGCAGGGAGCGGCCAGGCCCCAGCTGAGCATTCGGCACCGGCAGCGGCACCGGGGCTCGGCTTTACTGAGGGGTGTCAGCCCCCTGCCCACGTCCCTGCAGAGGGAGGAGTGGGAGCAGCTCCCTTTGCTGCTGCATCCAGAGGCCCCTGGGTGCAAAGGGTTAACCGCAGTTGTTTTCTCCCCCGTCCAAGCACACGATGAAGCAAATTAATCTCTGGGTTCCAGGCTGTCCTGCTCCAGGGCCCACGTCAATCATTAATGGAGGGTGATGAAGACGCGCGTGGCATCCATCACTCCGGAGCTGACTGTTCTGGGTTTACCTGTGCCACCCTCTGAGGCAGGAGCACGGAGAAACTGCCAGAGCAAAACCGGCAATTTTTGGTAAGGACTTTTGAAAAATGCTGCAAAACATCTTCTTGGTCTCTCCTTCCCTCGAAACATGATCTGAAACGTTTCCAGCTTTTCAAAAAACAACTTTCCTTAAATAAAAAAACCAACCCTGCCCCAATAAGGCAAACAAAACAAATTCTCCAAGACTTTACATTTGGATTAAAATATGTATATTCACATGTGCAGATACACACACAGGTGCATGCGTGTACACCAAAGGAGGGTTTCCCGTGGATTTTGGAACTGGGGTGGTGGGCTCGGGCCGTGTCTGCCCGCGGCACCGGGGAAGGCGAAGGGGCAGACGTGGGGGGCGGAG
>JAOXJK010000014.1:3022830-3035948 GCA_025774025.1 Xenus cinereus
GGCCCGGGCCCGGGGGAGGAACTGGGGAAGATGGAGAAAGGGGTTCAGGTGAAAGGAGCGCCGGGGGGAGAAGGGGAGGGGGGCCCAGGCTGAGGGGCAGCAAGAAGCCGCGAGTTGGGGCACCGGGTCTTGAACCGGGGTCCCGATGGGGAGACCACCCACAGGTTGTTCCTCCGGCTGAGCCGGGCCGAGGGGACACGGAGGGGACGGCAGCGGTGCTGAGGGGACCGCTCCGGGGGGGTGTGGGGGCTGCGGGGACACAGCCGCAGGGCTTCGGGGACCCCCGGGGAGGGGTGTGTGTGACACCCCCGCAGCCCCATGAGGCAGGGGATGTGCCGAGCTCACGGGGTGGAACGTGGGGAGGGGGGGGACAGGACAGGAGATGTGGGTCTGTGGGTGAAGCCGTGGATCCTCCTCGCAGCCTGAAGCTGGAATGTGAGAAGCTGGTGAGCGAGAAGACAGAGATGCAGAGACATTATGTCATGGTGAGCCACCCCGGCCCTGTCCCCTGCCTCCCCCAGAGCGTCCCTGACCTGCAGCTCCACTCGCCCCAATGGCCAGCGGCCTCCCCCGGGCCACCCCTGCCAGGGGGGTGCCAGGCCTGGGTGGGGGGTGCGGGGAGTAGGAAGGAGTTAATCGTTATTCCTAGCAACCGCTGGCTCTGCTGATGGCTGCTGGAGCCCAGCCATCCCGACATAGGTTTTGTTATTTTTGTTTGGCCTTTTAAGAGAGCTGCCCCCTCCTCCCCATCTCTCTCCCCTGACACCCTGAGGCTGGTGTTTTGGGTGGAAGGGGAAGGGGAAGCCTTTAGAAGGAGCAGGGCAGGTGCCAGTGGGGCATTAATAGGCCCTGACAGTGACCCACCTGGGCACCAGCCCGAGCCAGGCTGGTGGGGGGAGCTGCTGGAAGGACTGGAAGAGGATGGGAACTGCAGAGCCTTCAGCACCTGGCATTAACAGCCCCTCTCTGGAAAGGGGGAACCCAAATTATGCTATCCAAAAGGCAAACAGACCTAAACTTGGGCAACCCCCATCCCCTGGGTGACAACAGCCCTGTCCCTGAGGCTGGGGGTATACTCGGCTTTAATGGCATCGCCCTTTAAGGGCATGTTCCTGTCGCCCACCAGCTGGGGCCCCGTCCCACATCCCGGCTCAGGGATTCCCAGGGATGGGCTGCCACATTTGAAATGGGCTTTGCTGGGGGAAGGCAGGTCCTCTGGTGCCCCCCTCCCTGTCCTCAGGGGCGAGGGGACAGAGTCTGCTGCTGTCACTGTTGCCAGAGTCACTAGTGACTGGTGACCCGATGTCATCTTTGCTTTCGTGTGGCCGTGGCCGCCCTGTGACCGGCTGCGGGCTGGGAGCGGGAAGGGACAGGACAGGAGGGGATGTGGGGGGCGGCGGGGCTCGCTTAAACTCATGCAGAAACTGCGGAGTGATCGTCACGGGTGTTAAACAGCCCGCGCTGTGGCTGCTCCCTACCTTGTCCCAGGCTGGTGGTCTCAGCCTGTGCTGTGCTGGACATGCTGTGTCTGATGGGCTGGGAAGAGCAGGGACCCTCGGCAGCGGCGGTGGGGTTCGGCTGGGGAGAGTGGGGCTGCTGAGCCCCGGCTGGCCACCGGACGGTTGCTCTGGGTGGCCCCTAACCCTGCTGCATTCTGTTTTGCTTTCAGTACTATGAGATGTCCTACGGGCTGAACATCGAAATGCACAAGCAGGTGAGTGAGGTGGGGTCTGGGCCAGCAGCCGGGGGTGACGGGGAAGAGGCCAAGGATGGGGACTTTGTTGGAAAATGATCTCCCTCGTCCCCATGTAGCTGTTATGGCGTGGGAGACAGAGCAGGGCTCTGTGCCTGCAAAGGGGTTTGGCGGTTGTCAGTCCATACGCTGTTGAGTTGTGGTGGGTGCCCTGGGACAGGGTCCCCTCCCTGCCATGCCGAAGCACCTCTCGTAGCCTGGCCATGAGCCCCCGCGCACGCAGCTCTCTGGGGCCCCTGACACAGGAGGGACCCTGGAGGAAACAGCAGGAGCTGGAGCCCAGAGGCAAATGGCTTGTCTTTCTTTTCTTTCTTTTCTTTCTTTTCTTTTCTTCTTCTTTTTTTTTTTAATCCCCTTTTCCTTTCCTGAAGCCAGAGGAGTGTTTTCACCCTTCCCTGGTTCCCCTTTTGTTCCAGCGTTAATTTGCTTTCCCTCTTCGGATTTATCAATCTAGTCATCACGGGCTCTCTGCCAGGGAAATTAGTTTGGACCAATGCCTGACAAAGTGGCAAGTCAACTGCCATATTCCTCCAGCTGGCTCAGCCCCTTCGAGTTTGCTCCTTTTGTTAGCAGGGAGAGTCTTAGAGTCTGCGAGCACGTTCTTGCCATCCCCATGTGCACTGGGCTCTGGTGGGACTGGTGCCCAGGGGTGGGACTGGCACCCACGGATGGCCTGAGCCATGTGGGGTGACAGAGGCGATGGCCAAGTGGATGGGGAAGGGACCCCTGGACCACCTGGGTCTGGCTCCCAGCTTTGCCTGGGCGGGAGAGGTCCGGCGAGGGGTCTCTGGGGTCCCACGTGGGGGCGGTGGCTGACACAGGACCTGCAGTGACCAGGGGGCTGGTGGGCGAAGGGGAGCTCCCAGGGCCAGGCAGCCTTTGAACGAAGCAGGTGAATGTCCCCTTTGTTCTGTGCCGCTTTGTGCCTGGTTTGACCTCTCTGAACACCGTCAGGGATTGTCGGAAACCTGAGATGAGAGAACTCTTCAGAGCAGCCAGTCCCTCCATCGGTGCCGGGGTGGATTTGCAGAGGGAGGGGGGGATCAAGTTTTCCCTGGGAGGTGTGGGGTTTTTTTGGAGGGAGTGGGCTGGGAGCCACAGCTCCTTTCCTTGGGAAGTGGTGCTGACCTGCTGGGGATGTGGCTGGGCCGTGGGTCTGTCTGTAACCACAGGCTGAGCAGAGAATGCGCCAGGTCCTTGGTGTTTCCTCACTGGGCAGGGGACAGGTTTCGGGGGTGCTCTGCGCCTCCGCTCCCTGGGACGGGGCAGGGGGAGCTGCCGGGGGTTCGGCAGGGGTGGGAGCGGGGAGGGCAGAGCAGGTACCGCCGTCAGTGCTTTGCTGGCGCGATGCGGAGGGGGCTGAACTCATTTGTGTGAATTCTGTGTCTCCCTTGCTCTGCCCTGGGTTGGAGTGCGATGTTCAGGGAGAGAGCGAGCACCGTGCCGGTGGCCAGCTGCCAGCACTTGTGGCTTGACTCTTCTCCTTCCCTGCCAGCCTGCCCGCTGGCTGCGAGAGCGGCAGCCCACAAAGCCAAGATGGGTTTGGGCTGAGCAAAGCCAGCTGGGCTGCGAAAGGACTGACAGCTCAGAGCTCGGCTTGGCCTGGATCCATGGAGGGATTTAGGAGTCGGGTTCCCTACTGTGTGCCTGGGGGGACCTGACAGCCTGGGAGGGTCCCACAGCCCTGGGCAGAGCCCTCCCTTGGCAGAAGCCTAGGAAATCCCGTCAGGGAACAGAGGCAGCAGCGGGATTTACGCTGAGCAAGTTGGGGGGGTGAACTCCTGGCAGAGGCTGCCTGTGTCCGCAGGATGCCTGGCTGCCCCCTCCTCCGCTGGAGGGGATGGGACAGGGCTCAGAGGCCCTCCCGTCCATGGTGATACCTCCTTCCTCTTCCAGGCAGAGATTGTCAAGAGACTGAGTGCCATCTGTGCCCAGATTATACCCTTTCTGACGCAGGAGGTAAGGGAGGAGGCAGGGGATGTACCAGACGGCTTGGGCTTCTCCGGAGGCCCTCAGGAGCCTGGGCTGGAGGGATGGGAGAGGGGGCTGCACAGCCTGAGGTGATGCTGGGCCGTGGGGTCCCTCCAGCCAGGAACATGGTATGACCTCCCAGTGCTCTTCCTTGCCAGCACCAGCAGCAGGTCCTGCAGGCTGTGGAGCGGGCCAAGCAGGTCACCATGGGGGAGCTGAACAGCATCGTTGGGGTGAGTTTGGGGCTTGGACCACGTGGTGCATTGATGGGGAGCCAGGGTCTTTGCTGCTTCCTGAAGCTCAGGGCTGGTCCCCTCCAGCAAGAGGGTTTGTCACTGTGTCCTGGAGGCAGTGGGTGGCCTTTGGGATCCTCCCTGGCCCCTGCTGCCCTGAGCTGCCACGTGTCGGGATCCCACTGCAGCAGGGAGGAACTCGGGGTGCCCCGGGTGGAGGGGGCAGGCGATGCGCCCTGGATGTGCCCCTGTGCAGCTTCCACAGCCCTGCTCCCGTCCTCCTCACCTCCTGTCTCGTTCCATCGCGCTTTGCATCGCCAAGGGATGCGGGCATGGCTGCCGCCGTCCCCTCCCGCATCCAGGACCATTTGCTCTTTCTCTTCCAGCAGCAGCAGCTTCAGCACCTCTCCCACCATGCATCCCCTATCCCGCTGACCCCCCACCCCTCCGGCATGCCGCCTTCCAGCCTGAGCGGGGCCAGCGGCGCCTCGGGGCTCCTGGCCCTCTCTGGGGCATTGATGGCACAGTCCCAGCTGGCTGCCAAGGAGGACAGAGTGGCCCAGGATGGGGAGAACAGAGGTAAGGGGGAGCACAGCTGGGTTAGCCCTTCGGAGGGATCCCGCTGCCTGCTCTGCCAGGGCTCCCCGATGCCTGGCAGCAGCTCCCTGGGGCTAGGGGGAGCGGGAAGTGCTGCGAGTGACAGATCAAGCTAATTAAATATCTGCAGCCCTGGGAGGCTGGCTGTGTTTGTGACCAGCCGTGCAGGGATGGTGGGAGTGTGGCTGTGTGTGCACCCCAGGGGCTGGGCAGGAGGCTCTGGGTGCTGTGTGAGCACACAGGGATGTTCCTGCTCCCCTGGGGGTTCCCAATCTGTGAGGGTCCCCTGGGACCGCCCTTCCAGCTGGGAGGCCCTGAGATCCCTGCCCGAGAAACCCTCTCTGTTTACACCAGGCAAAGGTCTGATGCCCAAAGCCGAGGCTTTAAGGGAAAGTACTGTTGCAAGCCCCTGGTAGAAATTGTGGGAACCACAGGTCTGTGGCAAGGAATTTAGAAAGCAGAGCCTTATTGTGTGTGTGGTGCCTTGTAAATAGCAGTAATTCCTCGTCCTTATGGGTGCCTCCTCCATCAGGATCACAAAGTGCTTTACAAACATCATCAATATTTAATCATCATTAAATCAGTGCTCTGAATGCTACTGGCAGGCCTGGGCCAAATTAATAACACCACCTAGCTTTGCTGGTGGCTTGTGGCTATTGAAGTGGTGCATGAAGGAGAAGCCACTCTGAGCTCGTCACCTTCTGCCGAGTGTGGGCATTGGGTTGTTTTGCTGAGGGGGATGCTGAGGTGTGGGCAGGGGGCTCGGGGCAGCCCCACAGGCTAGAAGCAGGCAGTAAAATTCAGCAACTGAAGTGATGCTTCTCTGGGGAAGGTGCTGGCTGCTCCCAGTGTCCCCAGTTCAGGGCCTGGAAATGCTGCTGGGACAGGGCCCAACAGTAACAGAAAAACTGGGCAGTGGAGGGGTTTGTTGCATTTTCCTAATGATCCAGTTTTGCTTCTAAGATTTCAAGGTGGTGAAAATAGCAGCAGGAAACTGTCCATGTCTGCTCTGTGCCCCTGCATGCAGGTGTCTGCGGTTTTATTTCTGTCAGTGTTTCTTTAAGGATGGCCTTCCCCCGGAGGAGAAAAACAAACTCCAGAAAGAGGATAAAAGCAGGCTGTTCTGTGCCTGCCTTAACCCTTAGAGACCCGGCAGCCTTTGCTTCCTGCAGCACAGCCCAGAGCTGCTCCTTGTCAGGGGCATTCAGTGGCACAGAGTACAAAGACACCCAGAATAATGCCTTTAAAAAAAAATAATAGTGACATGGTATATATGGCTTGTGTTAATCTCTGGTGCTGTGCCACGGTCAGCCAGAGCTGGTGTGGATCAAGCTGAGCCAGGGCTGAGGTGCCAGGTGGCTTCGTGCTGCCCACACAGAGGGTCCCTCCGTCTCCTGGTACCCGCCTGTTGCCAGCAGAGACCAGGACCAGTTTGTTCTCTCCAAATGCTGATGTGATCCTTAGGAATGAAATCAAGCGGGGAGGGTTGCTAGACCCCATCCCATAAACCCATGCTGAGGTTTGCAGCAAATGCCTGGCACTTCTTCCCTGAGCTTAGGGAGGTGGACTTGTTTTGTTGTGCATGTCAGGGCTTTTTAGTGTGGCTTCCTAAGGAAATAGGATGAGTGTGATTCAGGAGGTCTCTGCTGGCCGACCGGCTCGTCCCCTCCTGGCACCCTTAGACTTGTAACCGTGTCCAGGGAAGAGATTCCAAAGCTGGACTGAATTTCTTGAAAGTAGGTGGGTGAATAGAGATTCCCCCTGCTTCCCCAAGGAGGACTGGTTAGACATCAGAGAATCCATGCTGCAGACGGGCAAAGTGAGAAATCGGGTGCGATTCTTTCAGCCTGTTGTCTCTTCCCGCGGTGCCCTGTGGTGCCCCCCTCTCCTCCCTGCCCCGTATGTGGGGTGCAGCCTCCACACTAACGGCCTCTTCCTCTCCTCCCCTCTGCCTCCCTGACACCAACCTGCCCGGATGTTCTCCATGCTGCCACCTGGGCTCCAGAGCGCACCCCAAGCCGGGTAAGTCATGTCTGGCTCTGGATGTGTGGGCAAGTGGATGGGCTTCCCCCCCCGGGGCTGTGCCCAGCAGCCCCCGGATCCCTTCGAGCATCTCCAGGTCTCCGGGCAGGAGGCAGAGCTGGCCCCTGGGAAGGGCAGCGGGTGCTGGGGGAGCCAGCTGTGGCCCCTGTGCCCGCCCGGCCGCCAGTGCTGGTTCCGGTCCCCAGTGTCCCCAAAGCCAAATCTGCCACCGCCCCCAGTGTCCCCCCTCCACAGCTCGGGACTGCTGTGGAGGGGGGACACTGGGAGCGCTGGCAGCAGGGTTTCCAGGAATGTTTTGTTTCCTGACCCTTTCAGAGCAAACAGCCCTGAGGTGGCCAAGCTGCCCGCTGTCCGGCGGCAGCCTGGGAGGCAGCGGTGGGGACTGGGGTGTCCCTCGCACCAGGGCCAGGTTGGGGTTGCAGGGCTCCTCGGGGAGGGCAGCGATAGAGCAGGTCCACATTGTTTCCTGGCACACCACAGCCCAGGCACCCTGATCCCTTCTGCTGTGGACTCCAGGTCTCCTACTGGGTTCTCCTGATGTGTGGGCTCGTTTCCAGTATCTCCCACCCCAGCTTGGTGGGTGAGGGTGGGGAATGTGTCCCCCTGCCACCGTGAGTTGCCTTTCAAGGCTGCCTGTGTTTGCACACAAGACGACTGGCTCCCAGGACTGACCTTCCCCTGGGCAGTGGGTGGGTGCTGGAAACAATCAGCCATCTGGGAGCTCTGGGATGGGGCATTTTCTTCCCGGCCCCTGGCACAAGCAGCTCTAGGAGCAGTCCCAGGAGGGTGGATGGGGCTATTCCCCGGAAACTGCCCTGGCCCAACGCCGGCTGCTGTGGGAGGAAGGGCAGCCTCTGTGGTCACCGGTGTCAGGCTGGTGTTCCCCTGCTTTGCAGGGGGCTGCGGGTGGGCAGGCATGACTTGATTGCATTATCATCCTCCGAGCCATGAGTGGGGGGGGGGGGCTGAAGGGGATTTGAGACACCCTTGTGGCTGCTGGCAGCATCTCAGGGAAGGGACATTCGTCCAGCTCAGCCCCATCCTGCTTCCCAGCCCACCAGCTTCTGCAGCGGCAGGGTTAAGGCGAAGTAAACAAGGCTCCGGTGGGGATTTTCCACTCCGCCAGGCCTGGTTGTGTCCCAAGGGGCGGATCTGCGCTCCCCCGCGCTGGGGATGCTGCTGGGGATGCTGCTTCCTCAGCTCCTGGCTTCGTGCAGGAAGGGATGAGGGCAGCGGCTTTGGAGCATTCTGGGGGCGAGCTGGGAAAGGGATGGCGTGTTGGGGCTGGACGTGGGCGAGTCTCTGAGCACCCTGAACATACATCTGCCTTCTGTCCATGTAGAAGACTGTGGGCAGCCAACCCTGGGGACAGTCCCCATCCTGCTCCCCCTCCCTCTGCCCCATCAGAGTTGAATGGATAAATTTGTGTGAGAGCCTGGGGTCTGGAAATGTCTTCCCCATCCTTGCTTAAAGCACCAGACTAAACCCCATCTCTGCCACTGGGTGAATTCGGGTCTTAGAGGACTCTCAGCCTGGGTGTGCGGGATGCCAGTAAGGGGGTGACACAGGTATCTGTGCAGGGGGGGAGAGATGTGCCTCCCCTTTTAGCCCTGCTTGGTGGGGAAAGGGGACCCTCATCCCCCAAACCAGCTGTGGCACTGATGGCTCTGATAGCTGGCTGGATGCTGGGCACCGGGAGGTCTCTTCCAGAGAGGAAGCGGGGCTGGCAGGGCTTTGGGGGCTGCCTGCTCCCCCCCAGCTCACACACCTTCCTCCTCCCTCTCTGGCACAGAGCGTTTCTGCCTCTCCTCCTGAGAGCCTGCAGGACGAGGAGCGGTCGGAGCTGAAGCGGAAGCGGGAGGAGAAGGACCTGCCCGGGCATTACGTGAGTGCAGCGGGAGCATGGCGCGGGGGACGGGCCAAGCCCTGGGGTGAGCAGGAGCTCTGGGCCTCCCTGGGTGCAGGGGGCTGTGATCCTGCAAAAAGAAACCAAGAAAATGAAGAGCCAGGGGAGGACCCTTGGGCAGAGGGTTGAGTCGCTGCCGGCAGGACACGGCATTGGTCCACGAGAAGTGATGTGAGGGGAAAATGGGGTCTCTCTTGGTTGGGGTCCTGTGGGGCAGGGCCTGGAGCTTGGTCCTGCCTCTCCCACTCTTGACTGGGCATTTCTGGGTTTCTCCCCCCCAGGACAGCGATGGGGACAAGAGCGACTACAACCTGGTGGTGGATGAGGTAAGCCCCCACCCTTCAGGGTGTGCTGAAGCCCTGCAGGGTGTCCAGCTCCAGCTGTGGTCAGCAGGTTTAGCACTCCGGTTCTCGAGGTTTGTTAGGCTCCCGGTCATTGCTGCTAGGCAGGAGCGTGTGCCAGCCCTGCTCTGATGTGTTCAGATGGTGTTTTTGGGGACTTGGCTTTTCCTCCCCTGCAAGACTGGGGAGAGGGACACCTTTTTTTTTTTTTTTTTTTTCCTTCTGACAATTCCCAAGAAAATGCAAGCCCTGAAAGGAACATCAGCAGGGTTTTCTGCAGAGAACAACACTTATAAAAACTGCTCGTCAGTGTAATTATGGTGATAAAAATCACAGTCTAATTGAATGGTTCTAGGAGTGCGAGAGCTGAAGGGTGGCCTTGCCGCTGAGATGCTGTCAAGGGGCTGCCAGGAGGCCCTTTCTCAGTTCCTCGGGTGAGCTGGTCTCATCCCTCCTTGTGAAAGCACCCGTGGTCACCAGCATCCTCTGAATCTGCTGTCACTTCTGATTTTGTTCAAAGAGAAAAATCAAGGAGGTTTCTCATCCAGGGGCTCGTGGAGCAGAGCTGAGGCCTCTGAGGGGAGGCTCCTCGTTGATGCCGCTCAGGGAGACAGGGGGCAGGGGGGAGCGGACGGGGGCTTGACGGTCCCTGCTGGGCTCCGGTCTGGGGGTGGCTGTCTAGGCCCCCCCATTGTACCTGTCCTCCTGTGAAGAGGGACTGGGGTTCCTGCGCCTCAGAGACCTCCTCTTCCCCCAGGACCCCCCCTCGGAGCCCGGCATCCCTGGCCACACGCCCAGCAGCCGGCTCCCTCCGTCCCACCAGGAGATGCCCGAGAGCCCTGCCTCCATCGCCTCCAGCCGGAGCACGACGCCCCTCAAGCCGAAGGACCAGACTCTGGTAGGCAGTAGCATGGGACCCCCGGCCTGGGGGTGGGCAGCGGGGCAGGGAACATGGCCCTGAATTTCTGTGTGGCCTGTTGGCTGCAGCCCCGAAGGTGGGTGAGGAGATGCCAGTGCCGAGTGCCTGGTACCCCCCGCCGGCCTCCCCAGCGCTGGGAGCGGAGGCCCTACCCTCGGAGGGAGGCTGATGATGGGCTCGGCAGAGCCCTGGCTCTGCAGGTATTTCCATCCAGCTGCCGGCAGGATTCCCCAGAGCTGCTCTCAGCAATCGATTCTTTTTTTTTTTCCCTCGTCCTTGCCAAGCGCCAGCCCAATGCTCAGATTGAAACATCAGCGTGGGGGAAGGGGGAGGGACATTTCTACCAGTCCTCGTCCCTCCCAGCACCGTGGGGACGGAGGCCATGCATCCCCGCCATCCCAGGGTCAGGAGCCGGCTGGGGGCCACGGGACCAGAGAGCAGTGGCTCCCGGCACAATCGGATTAGAGCAGACAAAGCGCCCTGAGCAATCTGCCAGCGCAGCACGTAGCTTTTCTCTGTTATTAATTTTTTTTTCCTTTGCTGGTGTCGACAAAATCCCCAGGCAGAAAAAGAGGAAGAAATAGGAGAGGCAAGAAAAAAGGCAGGAATGAAATGGCCGCAGGGATCAGAGAGTCCGGTTGATCCCAGGCGTCCTGGTCCTGCTCTGTGGGGCTGGGCACGGGGGTGTCCCCCACACAGGAGGGATTTCACATGAGGGAGCAGCAGGTCTCGGTACAATGTCCCCTCAGGCCCCGTGCCAATGGCAGGGTGCCGCAGGGGTGCAGGATTGGGGCAGTTTGGGGTGACCCAGGGCTTGCATTGGGTGTTTGCACCCACGGGGGATGGAGATGTGGGGCTCCTTCCCCGCCATGGGGAGGGTGCAAAGGAGGAAGGGAGTGGGGTTCGGGCCCATGATGGCCGAGTCCCCCCCTGTCCTGCTCTGTCTGGGGGCAGTGCTCTTGGTGCCTGCTCCTTTCCCAGGGGCTGGAGGCTGCTGGCTGGGAGCTGTGGGTGGCTGCCCCCCACCCCTGAGGCTGCTCTTCCCTCTACCCTGCAGACCGACCCTCCTGCCAGCACGCCCACCTCCAAGCTCTCCTCTTCCTCGCTGCCCCGTGACTCCCCCACGCCCGGCCCCGGGCCCAGCTCAGCTGTGCTGCTCCGGCCACCCCCTGCCAAGGCACCGGCCACCGACAGCATCAGTGAGTGTGGGGGGACACGGGGGTGTCGGGCTCTGCTGCAGGCGCTGCTGTGGGACTGGGGCGAGGGAAGGGAGGCGGGACGCATCAGCAGAGCTGGGGAACTGTTTTCCTCCACATAATCAAACTTATCGACCATGACCACCACTGGGCACATGGGGCTGCAGGACGGCAGGTCATGGCTGGTCTCCCTGTGCCACTGAGGATCCACAGGGTGAGGGTCTGTGTGCGCTGGGTGAGACCCTGGGTGAGATGCAGCTCACTCAGGAGACCCTGTCAGTGGGACCACCTTCTCCTGAAAGCACAGGGAAGGCAGGGTGAGCGCTCAGTAGTGGCCTCTGTGGTGGCTGATGGTGAACTGGTCATACCCCCATTTTCCTGCCTCAGTTTCATTGAAGACATGTAGGGTAGCCTTGGGAAGAGGTTTCTGGAACAGCTCGGCTGCTGTCTAGCCAAAGGGACCAAAAGGTGATGGGAAGAGGACAGTTAGCCCAAGGGAGAAACAGAACCAGGACTGGAGATGTTAAACCCTTGTCTGTCTAGAAAATTACAGTGGTTTAGCAAAAATTGAATTGGAATTGATTTCAATAAACCATAAAAACCCCGGAGGTAGAGCCACTTAGCCAACTGCAAGTGCTTTGGCCTGGCCAAGTCCGAGAAGGTGCTGGCAGCAGAGGAGGGTCTCTCTGGGGTACGGCTGGTCTGTGGTATGGCCTTTGGAGTGATGGAGCCATTTGATCCATGCTGGACCTGCGTCCCGCATCCATGACTGATGGGACTCAAAGGCTGATCCTCTCCTTTGGTCTTTGGCTTTCAACCCACAACCTGACTGCCCCCCTCCTCGTCTGCTGGTTTGTGCCAGGCTCAGCTGGGCCCTGTGCAGAGGTGACGCTGCCGGGATTCGGTGCCAAGTGCCCCTTTCTCTTGGGTGATGGTCACACCAGGGAAGTGGCCAGGGCAATGAGTGGGTCTCTCCCCGTGCAGCTCTCCGCAGCCCGCTGAGCATCTCCAGCCCCTTCGCGTCCTCCTTTGGGATGGTGCCTCACGCCACCCTCAACAGCGAGCTCCCAGCCCCCAGTGTGTACATGGGCATCCACCTCACACCACAGGTCAGCAGCGCCATGATGTATGGCCGGTCCCCAATGGTAAGTCACCGAGGGACAGGGGAAGGGCAGGATCCAGCCTTCGTGTCCCCTCCTGGGGTTTTGGCACTATGCTCACCATGTGCCCTTTGCTTCATGCAGGTGGCTTTTGAGTCACACCCTCACCTGAGGGCTTCCACCATCTCATCCTCACTCTCCACCATCCCCGGAGGGAAACCGTAAGTGTGGGTGCACACGGGGGTTGCAGGAGGGTGGGCAGCAAGCGGCCAAGCCAGGCAGCACGGGGTGAGCACGGGGGGGTGTCTCCCTCCCCAGGGTTCATTTCTACCCCCAGGAGGTGTGGGGCAGGGCAGGGCCTGCCCAGATTTCTCTCCAATTCTGTCATTTCCTTCTGGACAGCGGGTGGTAACAATGAGCTGGTTAGTTATAGCCCTCATTAGCCAAAGTGCACCGGGCACCTTCCAACTGGCCTGAGCCTGGCTAATGGGAGATGTCAGCTCCCACCCTCTGGCTTCAAAGAGGGGTTGTTCAGTCCAGTCTCTACCCCCTTCAGTGCCTACTCCTTCCACGTCAGCGCCGACGGGCAGATGCAGCCCGTGCCTTTCCCCCCTGATGCCCTCATCGGTTCCGGCATCCCCCGACATGCACGGCAGCTCCACACCCTGACCCACGGCGAGGTGGTCTGCGCCGTCACCATCAGCAACTCCACGCAGCATGTCTACACCGGGGGCAAGGGCTGCGTGAAGGTGTGGGACGTGGGGCAGCCGGGCACTAAGACAGCTGTGGCTCAGCTGGACTGTTTGGTAAGGGGAGGAACAGAACAGCATTGTGTGGGGAAGGGGAATGTGCCTATTACAAGGGAGGGGACAGAGGGTCATTTCATGTCTGTGATGAGGAAAGGAGATGTGTCTCCTGCATCCTCCATACACTGACCAGCTCCTTCACTTGCCCCATTCCGTGTAATCCCAATTCAGAACCACGACAACTACATCCGCTCCTGCAAGCTGCTCCCTGACGGCCGCAGCCTGATCGTGGGGGGGGAGGCCAGCACCCTCT
>JAOXJK010000014.1:3048553-3067744 GCA_025774025.1 Xenus cinereus
GGAGCCGGGGGGCGGCGGGTCCCCCTCGGGGGGCGGCTCGGGCCCGGATCGTCCTCGTCCCCCGGTCCCCGGTCCCTACTCCAGCGTCCTCGGCTCCGGTCCCCCTGGGCCCCCCGCCCCGGCTCGGCTGCGGCGGGGAGAAGGGGGCGAAGGGAAGGAGCGAGGCCGCCTGTGTGGGCCGCCTGCGCCCCGGCAGCCCGGGCTGCTTTCCTGAGGAAAATAAGGGGAAAACAAGAGAAATCCGAGAGTGGAAGAACGCGGCCACGGAAATGCACTGGCTGCACCGGCAGCAGACACGGGGCCGGCCCAGTCGCGCTGCCGGGTGTTGGGGGGAAGGAAGGTTCCCCGGGAGTCTTCGGAGGGGGCGGACGGACTGCGGGGAGCAGAGCATCCGGATTTAAACACAAAACGAGACGCGAGTTTGTTTTAAGCTGTGATTTAACCACTGAAGTGGTATTTTCCCGAGCCTCCGCGGCGGCCGGAGCAGGACAGGCTCCCGGTGCTCGCCTTTGGGGCTGGGGATGCGCCGAGCCGATGGCACCCGCAGCGGGGACGGGAGCAGAGGTTCGAGCGCGGGTCCCCGCGGCGAGTCCCCGGTGGGAGCGGGGCCACAGCCCGGCTGTTTGCTCCAGGCCCGACTCTTGGTCAGCAACGGAAGGAAACATAAATAATACAGAAACCACCCAAATGATAGCTACTGGGCTGGTTTATTTAAGTGCAGCGTGAGTGGCCTGTGGAGAACGCCAGGGCTGTCATGGGAAGCCGGCAGGGCTGGGAACGCTCTCGGGCTGCCCTGGATTTAAGGAGAGGGGCAGAACCACTTGTGGCTTTCCCCTGCTCTGATCCCATCCCATCCAATCTCCTACAGCCTCCTTTCTGCCTGTCGGTGCCGTGGGGTCCCGGCCTGGCTGCCGTGGCAGGACTTGCCCCACACGTGCTGCCCCGGTGGTGGGCGGGTGAAAGCCCCGGGGCAGGAGGGCTGTGGGGACGCGCAGGAGGGGAGGTTGGCCGGTGCCTGTGGGCTGTCAGAGGGGGGATGTGGGGTTTAAGACAGGTTTTATCCCACTGCTGATAAATGTCCCCTCCTCATCACAGCCCCCAGCACTCCTTGGCCACCCTTGTGGCTGGCGTGGACGCTCCAGGCTGGGCCACAGCGGGGGCACAGATGGGGCAGCACGGGGCTCAGCGAGGACAGGATGGGGTCCATCGGGGCGGTGCTGGCCCGTGTGGCTCCGTGCTGGCCCGGGGCAGAGCAGGGAGAGATAAGGTGGCGTCTCCCCTGCCCGTGATGCACGGCCTCGCAGGGCGGCCGCCGGTGTCAGGACTTTGCCCCACGTGGTGCCGTGGCGGTCGGGTGGTGCCAGGGCAGTGGGAGCCACCCTGGAACGGCCCAGCCCGGCCGGCCGGCGTCCCTCGGCTCGGGCCACGCTCGGGGGTGTCACAGGGAGGAAAGCAGCCCCTGCCCTCAGCTGTCAGGGGCCACGGGGGGAGCTGGCGGAATTTGGGCCCTGTTTGTTAGGTTTCCTCCAACTTCACCTGGCTATTCCCTGCGATCCCGCGGGTCCCGGCTCTGCCCGCTCCCACCCGGCCGCGGTTCCGCCTGCGGGCACTTGCCCTGCCCTGCTGCGCTGCCACAAACGCTGAGAGCTCGCCCCTTTCCTGCTGGTTTTCCAGGTGGCATTTTCCAACTGCGAGCAAGGGAGACAGAATCCACCCCCCCCAAGGTCCTGGGACAGAAGGCAAGAGCTGGGGAACAGAATTTAAGGGGTTTCTGACAAAACAGAGGGGCTTTGTGGTGAGGAACGAGCCTTCTTGTGGAAACATACAACGCCGCTGCAGCAGGAACATTTCTCTCGCCTCCAGGATGTTATTTCTGGCTGAAGCCAGTGAGACATGGACAGACCCCCGCCTCCCACCGCCACGGGCTCTCCGGAGGTTGCCAGGGTTCCAGAGGACTTGGGGCACCTGTAAGAGCAGCGAACACCTCCCTTCCCTCCGCACACAGCACCGGGAGGGTAAATGCAGCCGAGGAAGCCAGGCCTCCTCCCGGGTTGTGATGGCATCGCTGGTACACAGCACGGGAAGGTGGGCAGGGCCAGGAATGGAGACATGAGGGACCCCAAGAACCAGCCCCAGGGTCCCCCAGGACAGAAGCTGCAGCCACCGGGGCAGCTAAGCCACGCTCGGGCCACGGGGAGCAGACCTGGCTCTGGCAGGGCAGGCTGGAGGCACAAGCTGATCCCGGGATGAAGATGCTCCTCACAAGCAGAAGCAGCCCTGCTCAAGACTGAGCTCAGCTTCTGCACCAGGACCCTGGGGACTGCTGTGACGGGCCATCGTGGCACCTGAGAGGTGAGGACACCATCCTGCAGGGCTCAGGGTCACCACCTGGTCCCCCACCTCCCTGAGGATGGGCCCGAGATGAGCACTGAGCCACACACCCTGCCCTGCGCATCCTGTGTCGGGCACCGTGAACATCTGCTTCCCCGGCACGGGGCCGGGCACGACAGAGCCCCCGCCGGGGCCAGGGGGGATCAGACAGAAAAGACAAGGACCCCTTTTCTCACTTCCACCATCGCGATGCGCAGGACGGCAGCATCTCAGTCTCCAAAAACACCACAGGCTTCCGGCTCACTTTCAAATTAGGTTTTTAATTAAATAAATAATGTCAAGGGGTCTTCAAGGCAGTATCACTTCACAGTGTAGGGCTTGGGGCGGAGGGGAAGGGGGGGAAGAGTCCAGCATCGGGAGTGGCTCAAAGTGAATGTGCTTTGTAAGAAGGAAAAAGAAAACCCCAACAGAAAACCAAAACCAAACCTCCTCCCCAAGTGACCTCCCGTCCCAGCCCTTTCCACCCCTCTCCCTTACAGTTACGTGGAAAAAGCGCCACACTCATGTTGAAAGACCCCATGCGAATCTGTAAACAACACTGAAGAACATAAATAAGAGACATTTCTGCCTCCCCTGGCCTCCCCTCCTTTCACTAGGGCTTGAAACAAACTAAAGAAAAAAATGGTTTCAGGAAAACTAAGAATGTTCTTGGCTGATGGAGAGGAGATGCCAAGGGCTGACCCTCCCTGGGAGGGCTGCCCGTGCTCTCTCGCTGCTTCCTCTTCTCCTTCCAGCCAAGGAGCTTCCTCTCCCCCCCAGAAAAGGGGAATCACAGCCTGGGCAGTTCCACTATGGAGCGGGCACTCGAATCTGCTTCCGTTCACAGCAGCTGGGAGCAGCTGGAGGGGAGACGCTGCCTCCACCTCTGGTTCACAAAGCGCCGCCTGGCCGAGGCCGGAGCTCAGCACCCTGTGGCAGGGCTGGCCGGGGACCACAGCAAACCCCGGCTACGGCAGCAGAACGGATCTGGGGCTTGGAAGATGAGAGACAAGGTCTGATCCTGCGTCCTGCGGAGCTGCCCCGATGCCGTCTCCATGCTCCCACTGCAGGGCTCAGCGCAGCTCCACAGGGATGGGTATGAGGAGGATCCGGGCTCATGGTTTTAGCCATTTTCCAAAGCCACTGGCAGCAGAACCAACTGCAGCGTCACAGCCCGGAGGGTTCAACCAAAACAAGCAAAAAACCTCAATCCAGACCCCTTCCCAAGTGCAGGGAGGAAGGGACCCCTGCAGCAGAGCCTGAACAGGGGATGTGGCTGGAGACACATCCCAGACCCGGAACACACCCGGGAAGCCAAGCAGCTCTGGGCTCCAGCACACCCAGACAGGCCACTGTGGCCACCTCGCTGCCATGCGGGGCCACCATCATCACCTCCTTGAGACATTGCTAATGGCAGTAAAGACACACTTTCCTCTCAGAAAACAGAGAGCTTTTTGTGACACAGAGCGGGGCAGGGATGCCCAGGGACTGGTGCTCTCTCCTGCCTGGGACTGCGCTGGCACCGGTGCCCTGGCAGCTGAGGAGCCTCCTCCTCCTCCCACATCGTCTGAACGAGCTGGGAACCTACAGATGTTTTCATCTGGATTTTATTCCCTTGTACTGCAGCCGTCAGAAGGGATCAGTCACTCACCGGCGGTGAGAGAAGCGGCACCACCCTGAGGGCCAGCGTCGCTCTGTGGGTCTAGAAACTCCCTTCACTCCCAGAACAACCCCGAGGGACGGCGAGGACTCGAGTGCACGCAGTGCTCACCAGGCAGGGTCCCCCCCGAGGCCCGACGCTGCTGCCGAAGGGCTGGACCAGGCACCTGCAGCAGGCGGAGGAGTGGGCAAAGGCGCTGAGCTGCGAGGTGACAACAGCAGCGTGGGCGCCGTCACAGCCCACAGTGCGGGGCGGCTGCTGGGAGGGAACGGGGAGGTGACTCCTGTTGCCACACACCACCTGTGGGCCAAGGGCCAAGACCCATCTTCCTTTGGCATGGCCACCCCATCGCTGCAGGCAAACTGCCCCGTGGCCGGGTGGGCTGTGCTCCCTGCGGATCAACCCAGCTCCCGGACCTCCAGCCCGCTCCCCCCGCCCCAGCGACACGTCCCTGTCCTCAGAGCATTGCTGCTCTCAGACTGTCCCTCTGAGGCCACGGGACATTCCCCTGTCCCGAGGGCAGGGACTCTGCCAAGAGCCTGGCATTACCTGGTGTGACACAACGGAATGGGGGTGACAGACCTCCCCCCTCACTAGAGCCAGCCCCAGCGTTGCGTGATCGTGTCGGAACACACTGGAGCAGGAAGGTGTTTAGTTTCACGGCAGCCTTGGATCAAGGAGGATGGAAAGACGGATTCTGACCAACAGCTCCAAACCGTCCCTGCGGAACAGCGGAAGTTCCAGGATTTCCTTCAGTCAGGCCAAAGTCCTCGCTGGGTCTGTGACAAGTTTGTGACTGGAGACTCTCACTGTGACAGCGGCTCTGACCGAGCCACGGGCGCTGGGCAAGCTTGGTGAGCAGTCAGAAAACTATTTACATCTCCGATGCCAATGAGGCCAAAATCTGTGACCGATAAGGACACTTGCGCAGGGGCCACCACTGCTTCTGGGTCTCTGTCCAAATCCACAGGGCCGGCAATTAAAGGCAAACCCTCGTTAATGTCTGCAGGGAGAGTGAAGTCCATGGTTATCGTCTCACCAGAACTCTGCAACGTCTCCTGCTTCTCTGCCAGTCCTGGTCCTGCTGGCGGCAGAGCGTAGAGCCCCGCTTCCGAGGGGGGAACAGTATGTCGCGTGCAGGGAGCCAAGATGGCGCCTGAGGACGTCTCCTCAGCGGGGTCGAAGGAACAATTCGTCTCGGATGGAGTGCTGCACTCATAGCCCTGCCCCGACTCACTCATGCTGCCCAGGCTGCAGGCTGTGCTCTCCACGCTCAGGGGCTCTGCGCCGCAGGGGAGACGGAAAGACAGACGGGGAGGGAGGAAGGGGGGGACAGTAAGTGAAAGAAAGCTAGAGTGAGTCCATAACGCAAAAAAACAGAATCCAGTTCAATCCCACCTAATCACAACAGTATTTGTTTGATGGCACAAATGTTTCTTTATTATAGCAACCAAGATTCCTGCCAGCATGTAGCAAAGAAAGGCAAGATGCAGACAGCAGATGGGAGGCCATCAGTGTTTCTATGGAAATTAAAGGAAATCTCACAGAGACACTCCAAGATAAGCCAAATCCTAAGTCCTACCCCCTCATGCCGACAGCCCCTGGGAGCTGCCTACACAAAGCCCTCATTAGGGCAGGACGACAAGGGAATGAACCCATTCCAGCTCCCTGTGAGTCCCAGCTCGCTCCAAAAGCGGTTCCCAGGAACAGAAGTCTCCTTTGCCCACACCAAGATCTGCCCAGGACAAAGCGAGCCCACGGGCAAACACGGGGAGAAGAGCAGCTGGATAACGGCAAAGGGGGGTCTGTGCTGCCGAGCGAGGGAGAGGCGTTATCCCCACGGCAGAGAAGGAAGGGATGTTACCTGTGCTCTCCATTGCGAGCTGATCCTGACCAAAGTGAGGGTCCAGGCAGCTGGCTGCAGACGGGATCGGTGGGGAGCCCCGAGAACGACTGCTGTTTTCTACCTCACCCCCATCCAAGTCGTTGTCAGCGTAATCCCTGTGGGAAAGACAGATAGCAGTGCCACCACCTGTGGAGCAGAGAGACGCAGGCAGGGAGAAGGGGGACAGATTAAAACCCGTTAACAAATAAAGCAACAGGGCTGCAGAGACCTCACTAGAAGGAATATCAGTCCCCAGCGTGGACTCTGCACTGAGGCGATCGCGGTTAACTCTGCGGGGCCAAGCCCATCCCAGGATAAACCAGAACAGGCTCTCTCTTTCCAACACAAATAGCTCTGACCCCAGCCCCCTCCGTAAGGAAATAAATGGTCAAATGTTCTCCCTGGGGAACAGCTTCCCGGAGCAGCTGCAGCAGGTTGTGACAATGTTAGTGTGCCAGCAAAGAGCAAGTGCTGAGAAAATACTTTCCCACCCTGGGGGGATTTGAGATTTCAGGTATTTTCCTGTCTTGCATCAGAATTAAAAAAAAAGTAAAAATCTAATACTTCATCTAATGTTTTTAATTGATTCAATTTAAGTATTTCATTTTGACCTTTTAAAATATTTCAGTTTCAACCTTTTTGAAAAGTATTTTCTGTAATTAGCATACATTTCAGCGTGAAGAATTTGCCTCAAAGGGTGGCAGCAGAGAAAGAAATTAATTCAGGTTCCAAAACACCAGAAATAGTGTATTTTTGAACTTAAAATGCTTCCTTCCCAAAAACCTCACTGAAGTGAGCTATTTCCCGAGATCAGCTCTGAATCCCTGACCCTGGCCTTCATTTCTGCAGATGCATTTGTCTGAAACAAACCAGTATTTTCTGACACAAGAAAGTCCACGTCCAAGCAAATAATTGTCTTATATTCCCTCCCCGCACCAGCAGCATTCACACACTGAGAACACCCACTGACCCCTCCACGCTCCCAACAAAGAAACATCCTAGAGCAGAAAGCGCAGTCTTTTAAGCACAGGTGCTTTACAGCAGGAACCTTCACAGCGAGGTTAATATTACTAATTTTAGTGTGAGAATATTCCACGCACGTGGCTCCAGGGTGGAGGACGTACTTCTTCCTTCCTAGACGAGTCTGCTGAGTGAAGTAGTCATAGCGCTCTGATTTTTTCCACATGTAGTAATACTCCACGCACTCGCCCACTGACCGGGTGCGGACCTGAGGAGACACACCACAGTCAGAAGGCCATGCATCGAGAGGTGCCTTATGGAGCAAGGACTATTCTCCCATTTAATCAGCACAGAAAATGAAGTGCATTACAGTAATTTATATTGCTACGGACACATCTATGCTGCAGAACAGAAGCACATACTGAAATTTCCAAGGTGGTAACTGGCCAGAGAAAGAACTCCCCACAGCGCACAACTGCTCCTGCAGACCCCGGTGTGGGTTCACACTCGGTACACTCCTGCAGGACCTTCCTGCACGCCCAGCAGCACACCGAACACCAAGAGAGCAAACCTGCATCCATTTCCACTGGCCAGTGCCAACATGCCCACAATTAATGCACGGTAGAACTGGACTCTCTGGTTCTGCCAACTCCCAGCACAGCAGCATATGTCCTGGGGCCCAGCTCTCCCTACAACAGCACCTTTCATTCTAGAGGACCCCAGGGGACTTTACAAAACATCCACATGCTCAACTCACTCATTCACAGAAGTACTGCAAGGGCTGAGAGTTTGGAAAGAACTTTTGAGACTCCAGAAAGGGCTAATCAGTAATTAACTGACATCACTCATGCAGGTCAGTGGTGTTTGTGACTTCTCCCACCTGGAAAATAAGGCAGAGCAGGGCAGTGAACAGCCCATCACCTGCGAGCGTGAGTCAACACAAAGCCTGGGGTGGGAACCCAGCGGTCCTGGATGTCCTGCATCAGCCGAGGCTCCTCGACGCACCCCCTTCCCTTCGCCTTAGCGGGGCGCGGGGCTGAGCCTCCTTACCTTGTTCGCTTGGATAAGATGGAAGTTTTTCCCATGCACCCTGAAGCCGTGTTCAAAATTTCTACATTCTTCCTCACTCCACGCACAAAGCTCATCTATGGCAGGAAGAAAGAGGAATTGAAGATGTACAGAATCTAGACTTACATGTGCTTTGATGTTCAGGGTAAAATCTAAATATGGGAGGCGTTCTCACCTCTGATAACCTTCACATTGAACCGTAACCTCCGCAGTGCCTCTTCCGCATTGAAATTGCACTTCACCAGTTCATACAAAGCCTAGGGAACAGAAGAAAATTACTGAGAGCACCTACCTGAGCAACACACCACAAACCAACCTGCTCATGACTCATGTTTGTCTCGTAAAACTTATTTTTCCCAGGCGCGACTTTGCCATTAACCCCAGCTCAACCATCACCACAGGTTTTCAAGGCACTGGATAACAAACCATGGGACTGAAAAGATGTGGTTCCACCAGCAGCTCTGCAGATTACAGGTGTGCCTCTGTGCTCCTGCAGCCTCACTGTGAGACCCTGACCTGGCTAGCTGAGAGGAAACACAACCGCGCTGATGTTTCTTGGCCAAACATTTGATCTTCTGCTGGCTTCAAAGAATGCTATAGAGGACAGATCCAAAAGGATGCTCCTGCTGAAGCTCTGGCTCAGAGAGTTTGGGATACTGGGAGAACACAGTCAAAACAGCACCCGTGACTCTCTACTTGCCCAGTCTGGTACATGCTTCCCACAAACATCTGTCACTGCGCTGGAAGAAAAGCACTAAGCTAGAGAGGCATCCACTACAGCCTTCTCCAGGCTTCCCTGCTGGAGGGGAAGTGTCTCCTGAGACTGCAGCCGAGCAGCACACCCTCAACCTATCCAGGAATCAGGAGCAGAGTTGGGTCTTGTTCTCTTTTAAGTGGGTCTCAGTCAGGATCTCTGTAGCAAACATTGCACCACGGGAGTATCTATGGGCACCAAGAAGCCCCCGCGTGTACCTGTTCGTTGTCCTTCACCATCTCTCCCTCCGGCAGGCTGCTGATAGAAAGCTCCTCCCAGCGCCTCTTCACCGCACGGTACAGGAACTCTTCAACCTCTCTCTCAGGGAGTATGTTTGGGTCCCAAAGCAGCTGGTCTTCATTCTCGTAGGCTAACAGAAAAAGCACTGAAATAAGCTAATCAGAGTACTCTGCTGCTTTTGAGAAATGCATGTTTGAACAGGCTCGTTTAAAGCCTGCTTAGGGGTAGCTGAAAATGTTGGTGTCCACACCGAGAGGTGCCAAGCCCAGAGACACAGAGCAGAACTGCTGAAGCAGGGCTACCCCAGATACCTGGGCTGGTAGCCCCACACCCAAACAGGACCCATCAAGCCTTACCTTTCTCACCGTGCCGGCTTAAGTGGAGGATGGGAACACTGGCTTGGTACTGAGGTCCAACCATGATCTCCTGAAACATCACCACAGAGCAGTGGTAAATTGAAATGGAAAATGCTCCACGCAGGCACTGAGGTGTAATTCATGATTCAGGGACTATGACACCACGGGGCCGATTTATATATCGGTAATCCCTGCTGTCACTATTGCTTCTAGGGAACCCTGACTATTTTATAGGGTAACTAAAAAGAGTTACTACCAGCCAGACGATACTTTGGGGATCTTAGGCATTTACATAGTTTTTATGTTAAAGATATATGGCAAACAGCTCAGGCTGGCAATAAAGGAATGCAGAACTTCTCCTGCAACCTTCACAAACAGGATGAATTTGGAAGCCTGCTCCTCTCTTTTGTGCGATGGTTTCTTCTCAGCAAATCCTGCTGGGAATATCACACAGCATTTCACCTTTATAGGGCTAAAGGCTGCAGCTTTAATTTACAAAGTCATAACAGCATTTTCTGTATCTGAAGCAGAAGATAATTTCAGATACAGATTCAAGATCCTATTAAAAAAAACCTCCTGAAACCCATTTCCACCACCTTCCCACAAAACACAAGGCACTGAGCAAAAGAAAATAAAAGAAAGAAAATTTCTTGGGGAAGTATCACAGTGCTTTGGTGTCGTGCTTTCCTCAGACTTGGGCACACTGCACTAGCTCCCCTTCCCAATGCGCTTGGATCGTTTACCTTCTTACACTCGTTGGATGGGATGGAATCCTCCTCTGAATCCTCAGCCATGGAGGAGGCACATGGAGATGAACAGGGCTCTTTGTCTTCATCAGCAAGAAAGTTGTTTGCTTTGTGGGAAAGGAGATGATCTGTAGTTATGAGATTTTTTTTTTTCTACTGCTCTATGTTCCCTCTCCTTCCCTTCATTTTCTGTCCTAAAGTCACTTTCAGAATGGTCCTCAGTGACAGCTTATCCATATTTTATTTTTCTCCTTTTAAATAAAAGAATTTGTACACTCCCACTGCTTCGTTCTGCAGGCCAGCAGACGGAGTAACATCACTCCATGCTGCGTCTGTCACACACTTTGGCTTCCCACGTTTCCGAACATTTAGGAACTGCCAGAATACATCACACCACTAGTACTACTGAATTTATTTACTTCCAGAGATGTCAGATCAGGTACTGATCTTCCAGACTGCCATTACAGCAGGTAGCAAAAAAATTCTCACTTTCTCAGTGTTATGAGTTGCAGCTAAAGACAATTCTTCCTCTTCCCACTGCTCATCTGTGCTTCATCATGTCCTAACCACTGCTCAGTAACACCACCAGGTTTACTTGCAGCCCCCAGAAGTAAAGTGGAAAAACTGATGTCAGGAAACTAAGTGACAAAATAAAGAAAAACATTCTTGCCCTACCCTGCACAGTAATAAAGAATGACTTAGAAATTAGCACCACATACAGCCAGGTTGGTTTGGGAATAGGTCTGACGCATCGTGGGATGTGACGGATGGAGTCAGATCATCAGCTGAAGACTGCGTCTCCTCCTCTTCTTCCCCTGAAAGCAAATCCTTCGCTATTTGCTCCTTTTAACAACAACAAGAAAGCGAAAAATATTTTTAAATTAAAAAAAAAAAAAAGGCTTACAGGAAAGCATTTCAGGCCAAAGGTGGCCACATCCACAGATCTCCTCACCCTCCCATAGCATCTCCAAAGCCAGATTCCCTCTCACACTCCCCACCACTGCCAGATTATCTTTCCTAGAAGCATTTCTACAAGGTCCAATAGTGGCTCCTATGGAAGAGGAGCAAGTGGCCTTCTGTAGAGCTCCAGAAGTCTAAAAAAAAAAAAAAAAGCTTTCTAAAGACTTTACCTAGAACAGGAGGAGCCACAGCTTCACCTGGGATGATACAAACCTTCCCTGACTCTCCACAGATCCACATCTACCTGCAAAGACCCGTAACCCAAGATCCATAAAGGGCTTTTACAGTGTTCTTTTTAAAACAGTTATCCTTTCTCTGGTCCCCTCTAAGGTCTTTGTATCCACATTTCTGCACCTTCTGTTCCTCACGGGGGACACGAGAACTAGGCAGGCCCCTTCCCTCGGCATCAAATCTCACCTGAAAAGAGCCACCTGATATCTCAAGCTCCACAAGAGTAACCCACAGCAGAGGCTAACGGCACATGCCCGAGCACAGAGCTGCTCTTACCTTATCCAGAGTCATATCCGGGAGGTTTGGAGAAATGTCATTGCTCTCACTGTCCTGCTCCGAGATGGGATCAGACGCCTCATAGCCATAAAGCGCAAGCAGCTCCTCAAATGGCATTTCACTGCTCTGAGCGAGAGGAGGACAAAGCTTCATCAGGAATGGAACAATCACCAAGCACAACACCGGCTGTAGCGAACACAGAGATACGCAGAGGCAGTCACGGCAGCTCTGCTCCTCTGGGGGCTATGAGCTGCCTTGGATAATGCTGTGTAAGGGAGGCACAGTCTATCAAGACCCCCTGTGACCTTCTCAAAGGTATGGAGAAGCCAGGAACTTTCATCCCAAAGCAATATAGTCCAGGGCATTTTTAAAATATTCTTATTTTTTATACTAGGTTTCATGCTGGTGAACAGATGCCAGGAAGCAGAACTGTATTTATGCTGAGGAAAGGAAGGAGCAAATCCCTATTAGTCTTGTGCCGGACCTGAAGAGTCTCTGTCACCAAGAACACACTTTGTGTTCCACCAAGGCCTTTGTGGGACCACCCACAGCAGGACCACATGACCTCATCTTTGGTGTTCCTCCACTGTCAAATGGACACACACCCAGCAGCTGATGGCTCTTCAGCAACAATGGACCAACTCATTAGAGAGGCCACTTGGCAGAGGAGGACTCCAAGATTTGCTGCTGTTACCTGTTGTCAACCAATTCCTTCTTATCTGAATTCAAATGTAAGGCTCGTTGATGAGTGGACCTAAACCCAGTGCACTGACAGCTGAGCAAGTCAGAGTTTCTCACAAAGGCCTTTGGTACCCAAACTGTCAAAGCAAACAAGAGAACCCAGCACTTAATTTCCCTTCTCCTCCCTTGCCACCTTTACCTGAGAGGCGCTGATACTCTTCTCCAGCTCTTCTAAAGATTTCTGCTTCTCCTGGCTATCATCATCTTCTTCCCTTTCTTCCCGTACACCGTAGTTCTGGGAAAGTATCTCTGCCAGGTTCAGTCGATGGTCGGCTGAGCCCATTGACACAACTGCAGGGATGAGAAGAAAGTGGGATATCAGCACCACCCTGGACCAGATCCTCAGACACAAGAACTCTTGGGACGCCCCCCTTGTGTGCAGCCGTGGTGAGCCAGGGGAAGGGATGAGGTGGGAAGGAGTGAGAGGGGCCGGGGAACACAACTGAAAGAAGTCACTCCGTGACCGCTAAATTGCAAAGCCTGGTTCTCTGCACGTTCAAGTCCCACAACTGACTGAAAGCTGAATCTGAAGGTTTGCTGAGCATTTGTGTGTCCCTCCTGACTGGATTCGCTCGTGTCATAACATGTGAATGCACACTGCAGCCCTTCCTTCGCCCGAGGCATTTTTAGGATAATTATCTCTTATTGCAAGAATGGGCAAATGGACACTTGTAAGAGCTTTGGCATCTTTAAGACTTTCCTTCTCTGTCAAATGGCATGGGAATCAACCAACAGGTTCGGAAGACGTTGGAAGGAGAAGGGAACAGACAGGCTGATCACAGGAGCCTTGTTTCCTCAGGAAACCAGACCAACAAACAGAAGCATATTTAAACTGTGGCTACCTGCTGCACTCTGAAGGCCAGGCTCTCCAGGACATAGACTGTGGGCTGGATATGGCACCACCCTCGGGCTCTGCCTGCCAACCGAGGCCTTCAAGAAAAGAGAAAAATACGGCTGAGACATCTCTTCTTAAAAATGTAACACGCCTCCAGCCACTTAACCCCACCAGCAAATGCAATTAATTTAATTTCAAAGCAAAAGTTAACAAAACCCACACAGGGTCGCATTAGAAACTGTACTATGCAAAAAAGAGCTCCAGTCAAGTGTATTTAGCAGCTCTTCCTGGCCTTCTCTCCTCCGGGTTCATCACCTTCCCCTCAGTCTCTAACTGCATATGGCGGTGTTTCCATTTGATCTTTTTTATCTTCAGCACTCCACTAATTATTTATCCTCTCACCAGTTTAAGACCTCAGATCCTTATGGCTTACAATTTCACCTAAAAGAAGGATTTTAACCCTAAGCAACTATTCTAAATACACACATCCTGCTGTTTGAACACAGTGCCTTTATGAGCCAACACACTCTCTGGAGTGGCAATCGGAAGCAGTGGCCACCAGACGCTGGTTCTCCCTACACCCCCCTGCATCCAGCAGGCTCAGAGTGGGGGGCAACAAAGAAATCTAGAGCTGGGCATGCAGCAAAGGAGGCTGGTAGGAGTGCAAGTGGCACAGGAAAGGTGGGACAGGCACCTGCGTTCCGGCATTCAGTGCTGGGTCAGAAGTTCAGGCAGCAGAATGGGCTGGGGCCTGGAAAACAACCCCAAACATCTGCTGCTCCGGGGGCTCCTGCACATGGAAATGCTGCTCATCAAGTTCAGCCGGGGTAGGGAGCAAGCAGGTAATTAACCAATGCCTTTGGGTGAGTGAGAGCATCCGACTGCGGAAGAAAATCAGTGTCAGTCCCCCAGTCACCAATGACACCTCTCTGTGATCCTCAGCCATTAATAACCTCAGCCGTGCACCATCACTCCTCACTTACTCTGTGGGAGCCAGGACATCTACAACGCTTCAGTACAGGGCTTTTAAGACTTACTTAAGGAAACGTGGTACAGCTTCAGACCGAAATTCATCCTCTAACAACACAGAGGATAGCATACAGCAGAAAAGCTACCTCTAACAACATAGAGGATAGCAAGGATAGCATACAGCAGAAAAGCTACCCCAGACTTTGGGTTCCAAGTTAGTTTCTTCAGGTATTGACACATATATTGCACATTCCATAATGACTAGAGAGGCAGCTTTTTTCCAAGTATAATTACTGCTAAAATAATGGTTGGCCTGGAAGGCAGCAGAAGATATTGCCATATGAGAGAAGGACAGGCAGGGAGGAAGGGAAAGGATCTGTGAAACACCTGTGGAATTCTTGCTCCCTCCTCTACCAGCACTGGTGAAAAGAGGATGCCTCCAGTCAAGTGAGTGCACGCTGCGCTGCAATTCACCATCCTCAAGGGTCTCATTATTAGCAGCAAGATAACCCCACTGGAGACCACTCTGGCAGAGCTCAGTGACTGCACACAGTAAAAGAAAAGGGAGGAGTTTATGGGATAATGAAAGCAGAAGGGGACAGAAAGGATTCGGACAGCCTCCACTCGGAGGATGGTCCTACTGGGAAACGGCTTTGGAACTCAGGAAAGTGTCAAATGCCCTTTTGTTGCACCTTTCTGGAATGTGACCAAGCACAAAACCCTCTGGGATAAATCCTTCAAAGCAAACAACCCTGGTTTCATGGAAAGGATAAGGGCAAGGTCTACACTTGCTCCCGCCAGTCTTGAGTGATCCGCAGAACTCTCCTTCCTGAGACAATAATCTGTATATTGAGTGCTCCTCTTTCGCATGGGGATCAATAAGGAGCTGCATGCAAAGGATTGTGAAAACAAAGACTGAAACTGTTAGCAGTGGATGGGCTGGCTTGAAAAGATGTCAAGAATACTTCAGGAATGGTGAGATCTTACATTAATGACCAGGTGCTGAAATGAAGAGTAATAGTCAGTAGGACAGGATGACAATTCAGCAACTAATCATGAGTTTATTTCCCCAAAGCAATAATGTAGCATTAGAGCAAGCAGGAACTGCTGTGAGCTGGAGTCACCATAAAGTAACTCCCACTGCCCTGTTTGGGCTGAGAAGAGAAACAAGTGACAGACAAAGCAAAGGGCCCATTCCACACCCATGTTTAAACATATGTGAAACTGAATGATCATTTACAAATCCAGAAGACCATGGAAACAAGAGTCAAAGTCAAATGAAAAGGGAAGAAAGGCAGGTCTGGCTTAAATAGGTAAATGATGACAGAATATTCCTGGTTAGATGGATTGCCAATGCCACAGGTAATTTGCCACTCTGCTCAGGACAATCAGTGCCCAAATCACATGCTGTTGGAATGTCACAGCAGAGACACTGTGCAGTTCATAGAATCATAGAACAGTTTGGGTTGGAAGGGACCTTCAAGATCATCTAGTTCCAAGTGGGAACTGTTCTCGATCCATTCTCTGCCCAGCCTGTATTTGTACTTGGGATTGACCCGACCCAGGTGTGACCCTCACTCGGCCTTGTTGAACTCCGTGAGTTTTGCCCGGGCCCATGCTCCAGCCTGTCCAGGTCCCTCTGGATGGCAAACCTCTTCTGCAGGACAGTGACAACTCCTAGATCGACCCATGACAGAGTGCGTGCACAATGGCAATGCGGTACAGTGTGCCAGGGCAGCACTTCAGTGCGTCACGTCAGCCCAACAACGTGCAGAAGTAATGTCATGGCACAGAGGAACGCAGCACCCTTTGTCATCCACCGAAGGCGGCAGCCAAGACCAAGCCACTCCGGATGGGACAGCAGGCAGGCCAGACGGCACCCTCCTCACGCAAAATGCTGAAATACCCTGAAAACGAAGCCCTGCTGTCAAACGGAAGTTGTCTCAGGTAATGGTGTTCTGAGATCCTGCAACAGAGCAGCCAGCTACCTCAATGTCTTCCCAGCGTCCTTCTCCCACATCGTGGTCACCACAAGGATCTCATGATGGAAACAAAGGCAGATGCGCCACGACAACCGTTATGATAGGACAGGGATATTTCAAGGATGTGTCAAGATCCGATAGGTAATGGCATCACCAACCATAAGTGTGGTGGAGCGACAGCAGTAACGTTTCGGCACAATGCACAACAACAAACACGGCATCGCAATGGGAGAGGCGGCAGGGGCACCCTCACCCGGATTCAGAGCACAAGCCCCCTTTCCCACTTGCCCTCTTAGCAGGGCAGTTCTCCTGGTCCCAGTTACCCATCCGAGCCATTCCTGCCACCTTCCCCAGACCTCTGCCATTCCCGCTCTCCCCACCTCCCTGTTCTCCCGCTGCTCACCCCCACCTTTGAGAGCCCTTGCCCGGCAGCTCCGCACCCTTCTGACCCTGGCTCCCCAGACGCTGTCAGACCCTGCCGTGCCAAAGCCTCGGGGGCTCCCGCTTCGCTCCGTGCCCCTTCCCGCCAGCCCTACGGACCCTCGCTGCCCCGCGGTGGAACCATCCCCCGCCGGGCCACGGGCCCAGGCACCGCGGCCGGCCCCCGGCCCAAAGTCCCTTTAAGCGCCCACCGGGGCCCCTCTCCCGGAGGCCCGGCCTCGGGAAGCCCCGCTGCTGCCTCCTCGGCGCTGGCGGAAGGACAGAGCCGGCGCCGCTCCCCGGGCCCGGCGGCGGCGCGGGGATGCCGGGCCGGGCCGGGCTCCCCGCCGGCGGCTGCGGCCTAAAGGGTCGGCCGTCCGGTGCGGGGAAACAAGGGCTGCTGCAGGCTCCGGCGGGAGCGGGGCTTCCATCCGCGCCCCCGGGGCGGGATGGCGGTGGCATCGGGGACCGCAGCGGCTCGGTCCCCAGCGCCGTTGGCGTCTGCTCCGGCAGCCGGTAACTCTGTGCTCGCCGAGCCCCCCGAACCTCCCCGGGGCGGCGGGGGGGGGTGTGTGCTTGGTAAAGCAATGGCTTTCCCCATCTTCGTACTTCTCTCAAAAGAAGGAAACGCGTTTCTCCGCAGGTTTCTGAGCCACCAGAGCGCGATGTGCAGAGCGGCCCTCACTCCAGCACTGTAAGATGCAATTGCATTATATACCACAAATAAATCTGGGTGTTTGGTTGGTTGGTTTTTTGGTTTGGTTTTTTTTTTTTTTTAAGTAATGCAAATCTAGATGTAATTAATGCGCTTTAAGTCTTCTTCCTGCAACCTGGTGCCGTACACCTACCCCCTAAGCGCTGACGTTGAACACACATGCATTCGGACATCAATTTGCTAATTACTCCAGCATGGCTTGTTCAGCTCTTTTGTAGGGGTGTCGCAGCTCCCTAAGGTCACACATACATCAAGCACCTTTCCTATCAGCTAATAAAGCTACACGATGGCATCTTTGAATCAAGTTATTTTGCCGTTTTTAGGGAATACAGTTCTTTATTGTTTTGTTTTTGTGGTTTGTTTTTTTTTCTTTCCCGTCCGCGAGGGTTTTACACGAGTTTTTCGGACTCGACGAGCTCCCTGCTGCGGGGGAGAGGGGCACAACCTGACCGCCCACCGCGGCCCGAAAAGAGAGGCAGAGACGTATGAAAAGCTGAACTATACCTTCGGGAGAGTCGGGATTCCCAAGAAAAATTTCCACCGGGAATTGTATAGAGCCCGTTCGCTGCCGGGCAGCGCCGGGGGCGGGCGTCTGGCGGCGGCGGGGCCGTGCGGGGTCTCCAGGCGGGCTGAGGCCGCTTGCGGTGCAAAGCCAGGGTGTCAGAGAAGTTTAATATTATATTTTATCGCGTTCCTGCTCTGGTTTATGTTGGCAGGGCTTGCCAAGAGGTTTTTATTGCCCGCTGACTTGTTGGCTTAACAATTCGAGCTCCCCACCACCGAGCCGAGAGATGATAAAGTAATTGCCCTCACACCTGCCTTTTTTTTTTTTTTTTTTTCTTCCCCATTTTGATGTTACAGACAGTTCTGTGCTAGGTGCGAGGGGTGGTGCAATGCCAGGGACAGCCTACGCTAAATTACAAACAAATCCACCCACACATTACTAGAGAGTAACTATAATAAAGGCTGAAAAGCAAGTTTTGGTAATTGGATTAAAGCCAATTAATTCCTGGCACGAATGGAAGCTATAGGTACGTCGTCGAGATTAGTTGCGACAGCGTGCACGCCTATTACGGTCACACGTTAAATAACGATATCTGTATTAGATCAAAACAGGAAAGGATTTGATCCAGAACGTGAAGAAAAGGTGAAAAGCTGCACGTGCCCTGCGTGGCAGGAAGTTCACCGTCGAGTCACAGCGAAAGTTTCTCTTCTCCTTCTCACGACCCCTCGCTCCCCGGCGCTCCAGGTGGCTTTTTCCTCCTCTCCCCCCCCTTCCAACCAGGGACAGACAATTTAGGGGGCCGGGGTGACACCCGCTCATTTCACTCCTCGCCGCGCCCGGCGATTTTGGAGTCGATTGGGGCGGCTTTTTCTGGTTTAGGGGAATTATTTTTATCATCCTTGAGAGATGAGGATTAACGTGCTGATTTCTGCGAAGATTTTTTGAGGGACCCGGGCGGTGGAAGAGGTGTGACGGCATTTTCTGGCCGGGCAGCTTTATTTGCAGCGGGCCTGCAGCACCCCGGCTACGCCGTACTTAATTATTATCGTTATGTGGCGTGATTAACAGAAGGTGGGGGCCTTATTCCGAACTGTAAAGCCACACACAAAAAAAAATAATAATAATGTCTTGCTGTTGTTAAAACTTGCAGGTGTTAATTCTGCAGTAAGTTTGCAACAGGCAACGCCACCAAAGCCCGTGGATTTTAGGCACCGATTAGTCACGAAATTTACAAGCCGCCTGGCTCCGGGTATTCGAAGTTTCGCGTATAAACTCCTTCCTTATGAATAAAAACAACTATATTTGAATTATTTGAATGTTGTTTCCGTACGTACGCTTCCAGAGTTAACTTTGAGGGAAACTACCTGTTCCTAATTTTGTTTATAAAGCTCTTAGCCCTACCGCTTCTGGCCGAGAATTATCATCGTGAGGCCCTTAAAAATGCGGGTTTTTTCCCCTTCCCCCCCCCAGCTCTCCTTCGATGGCCCCTTCGATCCGAGCGCTGCCGCCCCCCCTGTC
>JAOXJK010000014.1:3067844-3085934 GCA_025774025.1 Xenus cinereus
CTGAGTGATGTGCTCTGGGCAACCCTGCTTTGGCAGGGGAGTTGGACTAGATGGTCTCTAGAAGGTCCCTTCCAACTGCAACAATTCCATGATGGGTGGCCCAGCCCGTCCCGACCAGTGATGATGGGTCCCTGACCCCGGCCAGCCCCCCTTCGTACGCTGAGTGTGGGGGTGGCAGGGGACAATATGGGAGTATTTCTCTGGATGGCTTGTCCTGTCCGTGCTCCCCCTCAGCTTCTGTGGGAAGCTGGAAGCGTCCTTGACTTAATATAAACATTACTTAGCAACAACTAAAACAGTATGTGTTGTCAACATTATTCTCACACTAAATCCAAAACACAGCAGGCACTAGGAAGAAAATTCACTCTGTCCCAGCTGAAACCAGGACAACCTCCCTGCCAGAGGACCCTTCCATCCCTTGGGGACCCGCAGCCAGCGCTTTCCTCGGAGTGCGCATTAACAAGCTGCCAACACAATTGGCAGGACATGCAGCTACATTCGGCACCAGATCTCACCATTTGATCAATCATAGAATAGTTTGGGCTGGGAGGGACCTTTAAAGGCAATCTAGTCCAAGGTCCTGCCATGGGCAGGGACACCTTTGACTAGATCATGTTGCTCAAAGCCCCATCCAGCCTGGCCGGCAGGACCCTGCACTTGACCTCATTGAGCCCCATGAGGTTCACACAGACCCAATTCTCTGCCCTCTCCGGGTCCCCCCGGGTGGCATCCTGTCCCTCAGGCGTGTCATCGCACCACTCGGCTCGGTGTCGAGTCCAGTCAATCATCGTTCAGCTCCAGCCGATGCCTCTCAGCAGTGATGCAGCCGTGGAGGCTCCCAGTGCTTGGTCATTCGGAGCAGCCTCTGCACCCAGCAATTTGCTCCACGTCAGGTTTCACTCACGCTTTTCAGCTCAGGAAGCAAAGCGTTATCAAGTGCTTCTGAAGTGGTGTTGGCCCTTGAGCTGAGAACCAGAGCACTTGAACAGGCCTTTATTCCCTCACACAGATCTGTCTAGCTCTTCTTAAAGGACTAACAGATTGCAGATGCTGTTTATTCAGTTAAAAAAGTAACCTTGTCTCTAACTTTCTGAGAATTTTCTACAAAATCTGCTGCTTTCTGCCTTGCTCCCAACAGCATGTCCAGGTGTTTTGTCACCACAAAAAGCAGAAAGGCCTGGGTTTGGGGTGAAGCTGTCTCGCTGGTCAGCTGCCTCTCCAGCGTGACCTGGGGACTGGTTACCCACAAACGTGCTGCCCGTCCCACAGCGCTCGCACCCAGTCCCACAGAGACCCCGGGCAGGCTCAGGCTCCAGCGGGAATCCCTGTTCACACTTCGATACCGGCTTTCCCTCGGCCTTGCAAAGCGAGATTCGCTCTCCCGAACATTTGGAGGGAAGGACTCATTGCAGCAAATTTAATTCTTCGTGACAATTGCCCAGCTCTACTCATTCTTTGAGAGCTGTGCCAGGAGCTCAGCTCTGCTGACCCACGGCAGCGCTCATGCCAACTTCTGCTGCTCCGTTTCATGATCGCAGTGACAACTGCCAGGCTGAGTCTCTCCAAGCGGCTGCGCTCCCCTGAGGGAGTGGTGAAACACTTTCCAGCAGACACTTCCATTGCCCAGTATGTTAATTCCTGTCCTCAGGATTGCCAGGTGCAGGGATCCTCCATCCTGCAGCCACCACCGGACTCCGAAGCGGGCACACAGCCCTTTGAGGCACCAGGCTTCAGAGCACAGTGTGTGAGCAAAGGCAGCCCCTCGCCAGCGCAGTAACAGGGATTTTAGCACCTGACATCCAGTAGTTTGAAATTTTCAAAGGCCTTTAAAAAACCTGGAGGGCGTTGGAACACAGGGTGGCTTAGACTCTCCAGGTGTTTGCGAGTGATTAGTCATGACACTCCAACAGCATGCTGTGTTAAAACCGCTGCTCTGTGGACTAAACAGGGAAGGGTGAAGCGGCTTTGGCCGAATCCAGGGTCGATTTGGCTGCTAAACTGGGGTGGACCCAGGTCTTGCCCTCCTTTCTCTCCTTGCCTGTGCTCTACCCGGTAAGCAACACCGCTTCTTAGAAAAGCTTTACAGCCCTGAGACAAACAGCAAATACTTTTTCACCTGCTGCAGTTCAGCAATGGGCTGTTCAGCCACAAGGGGCTGAAGATAAATAAAATTTTTTACATGGGTTCATAAAGCAGTTTTGATAGGGAAAATAAAAATAATCTATCAGTATTGGGACAGGACTGACCCCTGCCCAGGAAAAGGAGAGGTTGGTGTCTGGATGTGCCCTGTGAGAAGGCAGGCATCTGCTGAGTGCAGAATGGTCTGAATGCAGGAGGGGCAGAGCTGCACGTATAAGCTCTGACTGTAAAAGAACACTTGGTTTCCCAATGGTTGTGGCTGTTAACAGACAGAACAGTTTTTAACACTTAACAGAGTAGTAACGAATTAAGCTTTAGAGAAGCATCAGTTTTCATGAATGCTAGATGGAGCTATGCTACTCACAAATAACATACTAGTTTAGGTTTTCAGACAAGTGTTTATATTTCTACAACGTGCTGGTATCTCAGGATCCACCACTGCTGTCAGCTGTTTACTGAACACACGCCGTTTACACCGTCCTTTCCCAGGGCAGTTCAGGCAGGCCGTCCGCCCACGCCGGGCCGGGTGATAGGAGGTGTCATGGCTATAGAGTTCCCTTCTTGTACCTATTATCCTTCCTCCCTCCCTTCCAACAGACTTCAAGTCATCTCAACCCACAGATATAGCTTATTTACTGTGAAAATATTTTATTATATAATATCTCTGCGTGGCTCACAAAAACACGTGCAATATCTACAGACATAATTAGGCAATGCCGTACCCGATGGTTGTATCGGCCACGCGTGCCCCAGACCCTTGGCAAGCCTTAGGTCAGGCCGTCGGGGCTCATCGTGGTGCTCCCGTGGGAGCGGCTCATGGAACACGGACCCTTCTCCCTCTTGAGCCTCCTCAGCCCGGGGGTCACACGCTTGATGCCTTTTGATCCCGGCACCTTGCACCCCGGGGCAGAACCGGACCATACGCAAGAGGGTCTCGCTCTCAGCCTGACAACAGCCACGGGTCTTAACCTGGGATTCCCGCTGACCCCGCACTAATGATTCTCTTGTGGGTCAGCCATTGGCTCTTAATTGCAATGCAGCGATGAGCTTCCTGTGGGGAATGTCCCTGTTACCTTCAATGCAGTTATTATTGTCACAGCAATTATTGTGCTGCATTCGCATCCCAAACGGCCAGGATTTTCTCTTCCCTCCCTCCTGCAACAATCTATAACTTTCTAAATTCACCTTCAATAACCTCTTGGCAAACTATTGATTTTATGACGTTGCCATGGGAGTGGGAAATTCAGTGCAGCCGCGGGCGTGCACACGAGGGATTAGTCCTGCAGCCAGGCGATGGCCAGGCTGCCGGCCCCGGGGCCGAGGATGGCACCGCGGGCACCGGCGGGGAGGTGAGACCTGACAGCGGCTCGAACGGCGAAGACAAGGGCTCGAAGTTATACAGCCTGCGCACCACACGGCCTGCCAAATAAACCAGCCGTGGGATGGTAAATCCTTTCAAAATGTCGACTTTCTGAAAAGGCCAGCACCGAGAGAACAGACAAGGCATGTTTTCCTTTTCCCAGCACACTCTGCTGGTGCAATAACAGCCAGAGCCAGAGCCAAGGGGAACGGCGAAGCTGCACAAAGCCTCTCCTGCAACAACAGGGACTTGCTGTCACCTCACCAGCGTGTGGAGCAAGACCCTCCTGATCTGCCCTGACAGACCCTTTGCTTTGGTGCTGTGGGATCCATCCTGCACCCGACGACATACCTGTATTTGAAATATATGCTGAGGGTGAGTTCCTGTCCTGTGATTTCCCTGCCTAATTGCCTACATTGAAGTGCTGTGTAACAGCTATAACTGCTGCTTGCAAAGAAAAACAGAGAAATAAACACTATTGTATACACCGATGGATGCAGAGACATCCACAGCCATCTAAGTCCCTGCTTCGGTTTCACTCGTACCACCGTCACCTCCCTGCAGCCCAAGGCACAGCCCTGGGTGGGCTGTGGGGAGCAGAACCTGACCCCAAACCCTTCTGAAGAAAGAGGGCTCGGGACAAGCCCGATGAGAAACGCAGACCCCGCCAGCAAGGACAAGATGGTGTAAAGTCCCAGTTTATCCCTCCTGCCCTGCAGCATTTCGTCTTACCTTTGCACAGAGCAGCAAGGCCTCGGGGCAGACACAGGGACGGGGCTGCCTGTGCCCCCGACCCCCTTGCCCAGCTCAGCCGGTTCCTGGCCACAGCAGCGAAGTAGCCCCTTGCACGGGGGCCTTAAGAAAGCTCTGCAGGTGTCCCCGCCCGGGCTGCCCACCCTCCCCCCGGGGGCTAATCACAGAATTAGAGAGCTGTAATCAGCAGAGGATGCTCTCCCCTCCCCGTTCCCTCCCTATCCCTGTCCACAAGTGTTTCTTGCTGGTGTCAAGTAATTAAAAGCAGTTGCTTCCTTCCAGCCTTGATGAGGGATGGGGAGAGGTCGGCCCTGCCTGGACTTGGGTCCCTGCGCCCCCTGTGCTATGGGGGGGGGCTTCACGCCCTGCCAGCCCTCGGCCTGTGCACACACGTGTGTACCTGTGCGTGCTCACGCATGTGTGTACCTGTGTGTGCTCACACACGTGCTCCAGGTACCCCCCGCACACTCCCCTCTTGCCCCGCAGCCACGGCAGCAGCCTCTAACGCTGCCTGGGGGGCTGTGTGTGTGTCACCCCGAGCTGGCGACTCCAGGAGGGAACTAAATGAAGCAGCACTGATGAGGAACTCGTTAATTCTGGTGGCTGTCAGCCTTAGCAGGATGATAAAACGCTGCGTCCTGCTGCTCGCTGTGGCGGTGGGGCCAGAAGGGAGCAGGGACCCGTCCCCCACCTCTCCCGCAGCCATCCCCCTGCCCTGCGCCCTCCGTCCTGATGTGCATCTTGCATCCAGCCCCCCATCGGCCCCCGGCTGATCTGGGAAGGGTGGGGGGGCTGTGGGGTGTACACGGGCCCCTGCACTCCTGGGTTCTCTACTGGGTTTTCACAGGCACTGCCCTCCCCATGGCCGTGTGCCCGCAGCGGCGGAGGCAGCTCCACGCGTTTTGGTGGGCGCGTGGGTCCGGCCGGCAGCCGGTGGTATGTGATTGCCACACCACACGGACAACATGGGCCCACACGTGCCTTGGCGTGGCCACCGTGGCCGTGTGTGCCGGTGCCGGGGTGCCACGTCCGCAGGGTGTCAGCGTGTGTTGCTCCGACCAGCCGGCGGCAGCAGCGGCTCCCACGGCACAGCGCGCCTGGCATCGCTCCTAATGAATTCCGCGCTGCCCTTCACATCAAACAGCCACGGGAGAAGGTGTTTTTCAGCCCCATCTTTATTCAATGCGCCAAGCGCGCCGCTCCTGCGCCTCACCCTTGCAAACATCTTGTTCACAGCTGCGGCTTCAAAAGGACCAAGGGAGAAGGAGGGGGAGGCTGCGAGGGGCAACACAAAGCCGTGGAGCGCAGTGGGGCTGCCTGGCGTCACCAGCCTCCGTCAGGGGGGAGATGAGACCCCAGCTCTGCTCCCCAGGGATGCCCATGGCCGGGGGCTGCCTCTCCCCGGCTGGCCCCAAGGCGACGTGAGATGCCTCTGACAAGGTCTGGGGCCGGACAGGGGCTGGCGGCGCCCCACAGCTGAGCAGAGGGGCAGGAGGTGGATGGAGAGCAAGGGGGATCTGTCCTGCTCAGAGCTGCCTCTGCACCCTCCTCTTCCTCCCTGCTCCTCTCTCAGCTCAGCCCCATCCATCTTGCAGCGCCGAAACCCAATTACCATCCCATCACCGGCACAGGGAGGGGGATGGTGCAGCCTGAGATGCCCATTAGCTCCGGGGAATGGAGATGGAGCGATAGGAGCTCTAATGGCTTCTCCGTGGAGCCCTGATGTCACGCTACACCGAGGCCACAGGGCTGGTGAGCATGGGGGGGCACCTCCAGCCCCCCATGTGCCCCCGGCTGCCCCCAGCTCCCTGCCCCACTCGGTGGCACCTCCAACCCAATGCTGTCAGTCTGTCTGTCTCTCTGTCTGCCTTTGAGCACTGGGTGATGGACAGACAGTGTGCTGCGCCATGGAGAGCCTCGAGACAAGACGGGTCCCGTGAGGGTGGGATGGGGAGCGGGACCCTCCTGCTCCGGGGTGACGCCAGCAGCAGTTCAGTCGTGGTTCGCACCCTTTGGCAGGGATCTTGGTGCAGATTTTGATCCATGCATGTCCAAGCGTGTCTATGCGTGTGCAAGCGTGCCTATGCATGTGCAAGCATGTCTATGCATGCTCATGTGTGCTTGCACTACTCAGAGCTACTCCAACAGCCACGGGAGCTGCCCGGCTGGCCATCCCGGCCATTCCGGCTGTCAGCCAGCCCAGAGCTGCTCCCTCCCCACCCTCCACGGTCCCACTGGCAAGAAGGACATTTGGCAGCGGAGCCTGCTGATCTCTGAAGTTTAATTAACCCTGTCTCCCTCCTGCACAGCCTTCCCTTCCTCTGCTCAAATGCCACAAATGATCCTGTGCAGATGCTAATCTGCAGAAGAAAAAAAAAAAAAGATTCCACATTTAATTGCAGAACATAAAGATATTACAGGGTCATTAAAACACCATGAATATGGAAATGAAATCCACAGGCATCCATGCAGATAATGGCAGGGAAAAGGGAGCCGCAGGTGAAGCTGAAAGGTGGAAAGGTGGAAAGGTCGGCTCCGTCTGGATGCATCATTAACCCCCTGCTCCAGGCAATCTCCAAGGGCCGGGGGAAGGGGGGGGATCTCGGGGGTCTTGGGCGTCCTGGCCTCACCCTGCGGGACCCACAGCGGGTGGAGGGTGGTGCTGCCAGGGCAGGAGCCCAATGGCCAACGCTGGCCCTTGCTGCGGGTCCAGCCTCTGCCTGTGGCTGCAGGAGCCCCGAAAAGGGGCTCGAGTCCTCGCTGGCCCCGGTCTGCAGCTGGGGACCCCGGCCCTGGGGCTGCCGGGCTGGCATCGTGCCCGCTCTGCCCAAGCCCTCGCACCTCTGTGTATGCCAGGGCCCGGCCTGGGCACAAGGGCAACGATGGGCTCCCAAATGCACCCCAAACGCCCGGGGCCAAGGCTGCAGGAAAGGAGAAAACTGGGATGAGCCTGGGACCCCCTGGCAATGGGAGGGGTGATGGCATGGTGGAGCGAGATGGGAGCTTTCCCTCTCCGGGGGCTTGTTCCCACTGTGGGGCGGCTGTGGGGCCAGAGCTTGCCCCCCCAGCCATGCACCTGGGCTCGTTAATGGGCTGAAGCTGGCACCTTGTCTCCCCTCCGCCGCTCCCGGCAGCTTGGGCTCCCTCTCGCCCCACGCGCTGATGGTTTGACACTGACGTGAGCTGCTGAGCGGAAAAAATTAATAGGGGCCTCACTAATTGGAGCTGAGACACCGGGAAAGGGAGAGGAGGGTACACGGGGTGTCTCCATCTGGAGGGCTCCGACACCCCGGGGCTGCAGCGGGAAGGGGGTGTGGAGCAGGGGGTGGCTGCTGCTGTCGGTGCCACGGCTTGGGGATGTCCCGGCCCCTGCGCTGGGGAGCTGCTGCCCTCGCTGCCGCCAGCCCGCTCGTCCTGGGCACAGCCAGAGCCTGAGAATGCAGGGAGGATGAAGAGCCCCGGGATGCTCTGAAACCACCCCAATTTTCTGCTGCTGGCAGCATCCAGGCTCGGCTGCTGCTGCCTGATGGGAGGACATGGGGAGGAGGGCACGGTGCTGCCAGGACACCTCCGGACCCCCAGCGTGGTGCTGCGGGTGCCCTCCTCGCCGGGCTACCAGAGCTCCCCCGCTCTCCCAGCAGCAGCTTTTGCCTCCGGGGAGAGCACGAGGAGGAGAAAAGCAGATTAGAGCTATCGCTGCATCTCCACGCACCGAGCTGCGGAGCTAAATGTCAGATCGCGCCTGACACAGCAGGGGAGGGGGGGACGAGGAGCCCCGGCCACCCCTCGCTGGGGTGGGCACTGTCGGGGTGCGGGCAGGGGGGCTGGCAGCCGGGCACCAGCCTTCCCCCAGGGCGGAGGGGGGAGACGGCCGGCCCGGGGGTCCCGCTGCGCCCAGCTGGCACAATCCCAGCCACAGCCCCAGAAACTTTCCTCCTCTGGTTCCCATGGAAACGAGGAATTTTCTTCTCCCCAAAGTTCAGCCGGCTGCGGGGCTGGCAGTGGGCAGGGACGGGCAGCAGCGATGCCTGCGCTCACCCGCCCAGGCCGAGCCCCCGATGCCGGAGCCCCCGATGCCGGAGACCCCCTGGACAACCCCTTTGGTGGGAGCTGGGGGCTGGGCTGGCACGGTGCGTTTGTGCCCCTGGTGCCGCTGGCGCAGGGGGTGCGTGTCTGCGGAGTGGGAGCCCGGCGGCAGGGCTGGGGTCGGTGCAGACCCCTTTGCGCTGTGGTGGCTTTCTCCCCTGGGCAGAGCGGGGTGGCCTGATGGGCAGAGAGGGGCCGAGGTGGAGGAATGTCTCCTGCTGAGCACACCCTGTTGTCCTCCACAGCTCGGCCGGAGAAGGCGAGCAGCTCGCTGGGAAAATTGCCCAGCAGATGACCAGAGAGCCCTCGCTGCTGCCCCAGCCGTCCCCGGGGGTGATGGCCACACAGCAGGGAGCCAGCTCCGCGCAGCTCAGGCTGGGAAGGACACTTGGGGAGCGATTTGAGACCCGTCCATCAGCAATCAGAGGGTTTCAGTGCTCTGCTTGCCTCCCGCAGGAGGGTGACAGCCCGATGTCTGCTCTGATGAGAGGAAAAGCTTTTGCCGTCTGCCAGCCCCAGGAAGCGCCGCAGCAGCAGCAGAGTCGGGGCCGCTCTCCCACAGCTGGGAGTCTCTGCCAGCGGGAGCCGGGGGCTGCTCCCACCCTCCTGTGGGCTGGCGGGGGCAGACGCTGGGCACCGGCTACCAGCCCCGAGGCCATTGAAATCCTGGGGGCTGAGCTCCGGTAGCTTTTCCATGGGATAAGTGTGGAGGAGACAGATTTAGACAACAATGACTAAAACTGAGCTTCAGCAAAAATTAACTCCAAGCAGGGGAATGTTCCAGGCGCTGCCTTTTGCTGTCGGTAAAAATAAACCTGCAGGTTAAACACAGCCTTTTCCTCTTCGGTGCTCACGTGCCAGATCGGAGAGTTTCCTCCTGGGGAAATGGTTAAAAACCTACAATCAAGCACAAGCCCCAAGGTGTGTGGCAGGGCGTGAAGAGCAGCCCTGCCCTTGGGCATCCCGCACACCCCGGAGCACTGTCCCGCATGGTCCCGGAGCACCATCCCCGCAGCTGCTGGGGCCATGCCGGTGGTGCCGCTCGCGGCGCTGGCACTGGTGCCGGCACAAGGAGGCAGCTGGCAGCGCAGGCTGCCAGCCTCCGGCAGCCTTCGCCCTCCCCGTGGGAGGTGCGAGATCTCGCACTTCGCTTCGCCCCCGCGCCGCCCGCTGCCCTCCCACCCCCGGCCGGGGGACCAGGCGTGAAAGCGCCTGCCGCTGCGGGGGGTGACGCGGCTCCCGGTGCCAGCCGGGGCTGTCCCGCAGGATGGGGATGGGAGCAGCCGCTGCTGGAGATGCTCCCCTTCCCCCTCCCACTCCCGCACCCCGGCAGGATCCAGCACCGCCGTACAGGAGTGTGATTCCTCCCGGCATGGAGACCCCAACCCGCTGGCCCCATGGACCAGCTTTGCCCTGACCCATTGGGCATCGTCTCTGGGGATGGAGGTGTTTGGGGCTCACTGGAGACCTGGCGGGGCCCATCCCTGTGTCTGCTGGCGTTGGCGAGCCTCCGAGCCACGCACCCCTTCTCCCGGGGCCGGCTCCTTCCCTCTGCCTGCCGCTCGCGCTGGGTTTTTAATTAGTGCTCCTCTGTATATTCAGATAGCGGGAGCCCAGAATGGAAATGTACAGGTGTCCCCTTGATCCAGTTTCCATGGTTGCCGCATCGAGGTGGGGGCTACAGCTTTTTTTTTTATCTAATAATTTTATTACAGTGGCTTCAATCCGTTGGCAAAGGAGGGAAGGGGGAGAATGTGGGGGAATAAAAAATGCTGGATGAGAAGACCACATTCCCGTGGCTGGGCTTATTTGCTGTCATTCTTTTTGTCTTATTAGCAAGCGCCGGTTTCCAAGATGCTCAAAGTCAAAGAGCTCGGTAACGAGATCCCAGCCTCGCTGGTGTGGGGACAGCAGCCTGGGCAGCCACGCCGGAGCCGCACAGATGCCCGTGGGGCCACCCCGTCAGCAGAGGGAGAGGAGCAGGATGGCACCGAGCGGGATGGGGGTCGGGGACAGCACTGAGTGGTGCTGGCATGTCCCCATCCCTGCCCCTGTCCCCACATCCCCATCCCCGTCCCCATCTCACTCCCCTGCCCCAACACGTGGGGTTGTCCCCAGCGTCCTTCCCCGGGACAGCAGAGCCTGGCCCCAGCCTGCGAGGGGACCCCGTCTGCCCTGAGCAGAGGCTGTTGTGGACACTGGGGCTGGGGACTCCAGGATGTCCCAGGGGGAAGGTCCCACAGCCTCCCCAGGGGATCTGGCTCATGTTGGGGGACCCCTGTGCCACGCTCACCCTGACCTGCCCCGTCCTCGCCCGACGCAGCGGCACTCGGTCAGGGTGGCAGCGGCCACCTGGGGCTCCGGGTGCCAGCGCCAGAAACTCTCCTTTCCTCTGCACGGAATTAGTCTCGATTTCCTCCGGTGAGACCAGCGCAGTGTGAATGGGCCCATCTTACTGTTGGATGATTTACCTCCGACTCCGCCTTGTGCAGGCAGGCAAAATTAATTTTGTTTACCACAGGGGTGCAAAAATAACGTGAAAACGGCACGGGCCCAGGAAAAATCTGCTCTCCCCGCACCGCACCGCGCGGCTGGGCTTGCCAAGCGCGTGGAAGAAATCCCCTCTCCTCCTTGCATTGGCAACGTCCCGCGCAGTGGCAGGCAAACACACACGCGCCGAGCCACGGACCCATTAGTCACCAGTAAATGTTCTTTTCTCTCCCGGTTTGTTTCCCCGAAGCTTGATGTTTTCCTCTCCTGCTGCCCCGGCCTCGTTAGGCTGCAATTAAAACCAGGAATCAAAGCCACATGGTGCAATTAAAACTGTGCGGAGGATGCGGGATGCTGGGGGGAAGCAGGCAGCCATGGCTCGGCTCGGCTCGCCCACCCCATGGCCCCCCGGCCCCCCCCGGCCCTAGGGCGCTGCTCCGGCACAGGGGGAGCGATGGCGGGGGCCGGACGGGCACAGGCTGGGCCCAGCTGAGCTCCGCCATAAAGGTCTGGCTGTTGCTCACGGCGTCACCAGATCCGGCGCCTGGAGGATGCGCTGAGATGCATCCTCTCTTGAAGCAAGATGAATTTTCCCAGCTGCGAGGATCATTAAACACACGGAGCAGCTCTGAGGGGAGGGAAGGGACGGGCTCTGCTCTGCGCCTTCACACGGAGATCAAATCTCCCTCCTGCCAGGACAAGGCAGTGACCGTCCCTGCACAGGACCCTCCACCCCCTGCGGCTGGGGGACACATTGACGGCCGCTCGCTGCGCCCTTCCCCACGGCTCTCCTTTGGGACCGTCCTGGGGACGGGGCTCCTGCCGACAGAACCCGGAGCCGTGACTCTGGCTCATGTCCCCATCCCAGGAAGGACTTGGGGACGTCCCTGGCTGCCAGCCCCCTGCTCCCAGCCAGACGAGCGTGGCTCCGGGTGCCACATCCAGCTCTGGCGCAGGCTGACGCCGGCTGGGGCTGCAGGACAAAGGCTTGGTGGCAGCGCCCGGGCAGGGGCATTGTTGGTGCCTGGCGACGCGTGACAGTGGGTGGTGGCCGGCCGCGCCGTGCCCACGGCACCGAGGGGCCATGTCGGTGGCGCGATGAGCTCCTTAGCTGCAGCCACCGGCAGCCAGCCGGAAGCGCGCGCCCCCCATGGAGTGGGGCTGGGCCCACCGAAGGGCAGAGACCCGCTGTGCTCGTCTGCCCCCGGGGCGGCACACGCTCCGGCGCACCCGAGGTGCCGCAGCCCATCTCCCTGCCGCCGGGGCACGGCCCGACAGCCGCCCCGCGCCAAGGCAGCCCCAGCCTTGGAAATATATAGTAACAAGTGAGCACAGGCAGCAGAAGTAGCAAAGCATATGGTAGGTGTTGGAGTTTATTCCTGTCGGTGAGTGTCAGCAGCGACAGACGGCTGGGGGTGGCAAAGCGAGAGGTTTTTGGTAGGCGCCCGTGCAACACCACCCCACGGACGCTGCAGCTGCGGCGAGGGTGGGGACCCCGACGCCCCCCGCCGAGTGCCACCGGGGGGGCACCCGCATGCGCAGGGAAGGGTGCGCGGTGACAATCTGCTGGCGCAGCACAGACCGGGGCTGAGCCACCGCCCTGCGCCCCAGCGGTGTTTGGCATTGGTGGTGCCCAGAGCTGAGGCACCCCCAGCCTCACCTGCTTACAAAACCCACCGGCCCCATCCATCCCGGCTGAAGATCACCTGCCTGAACCCGAGCAGGGCTAATGGCTGCTCCCAGGCCCCAGGGGCTGCTCTGCAGGCTTGGAGGCCCCAGGGATTGCCAGCGAGCCCGCTGGCACCGGGGACTGGCCGGGACCTCCCACTCAGCCCAGCCTGGCTCCACAGTGTCTCTGGGATTTCGGCAAACCTGCCCAGGGGCCAGACCCGCTCCCGGTGCTGCCGGGAGACGCCGTGGGCAGGAGGCCAGCGGCGGTGGGAGGGGAACAGATTGTCCGCAAAAAAGCACGTCAGTCCCCGAGAAGCAGCTCGGAGCAGGATCTCCTGTGGGTTTATCCCCCCTGGTAGGGTTTGATGGACGGAGCATCCCCTGCACAGCTCCTCTGGGGCCCAGCAACACGGGTGTTCCTGCTGGCTGTCATTCACAGCTTGTGTCCCACCAGCGGGTCCCTCCTGTGCTGCTGAGACCAGGACGGGGAGCAGAAGCTGCCTCCCCCATGGCCATGGGGAGCAAGAGCTGCCAAGAGGAGGGTGATGCTTTGCTGGGAGTTGGGGCAATGTTTCCCTGCCCCTAAAGCCCGAGCCTCCGTCTGCGCAGCAACGGGCACCAGGCAGGGCTGGGAAGGAGCCGGGAGCGATGGCAAGAAGAGCCAGGAAACCCAGGGCTAAGGCTGATGCTCATCACCAGCTCCTGCCGCGGTGACAAGCTGCGGTGCCGGCAGTGCTGCTTACGGACATTTTGCCAGCATCCTCCTGGTTCCCTCGGTTCCCCGGCAGCTCTCTGGGATGGGGGGGCTGGGAGAGGTGAGCTCCCTTCCCAATGGCTGCTGGTGCTCAGTGCCTCCCACACCACCACAGCCCCCCGAGCATCCCACCCAGCCCAGGGATGGGGGCAGGTCAAGAGCCAGCCCCAGCAAGCCCTCAACCAAGCACTCATCTTCCCCTGGCACAGGTGAAATAAATACTCGCCGAACGGCAGCTCACCTGCTGCTCCTGTTCCTGCTAATTGCAGTGTTCTCACTTCACACTGATGTGCTTGATAAGATTAGTGATTACAGAAATCTCATATGGCAATTGGATTGAATTGGGAGCCGTGTGAGGGAAATTGGACTGAGCTGCAAATAGGAATTAATTATAACCTGGCAGCGGTGAAATCTGAGGTTTCGAATACGTATTTTTTTGTATTGCCCAGTGCAAACGCCGGCTTTGGCAGGGGCGGGGGGGTGCTGAGGGCTTCCCTCCCAGCGAGGAGGCGCTCGCTGCCGTCTGGGCTGTCACGGGGCAGAGGACGTCGGGTGACAGGCCCTGGGCTGGGGCGCCCGGCGCAGACAAGCACAGCTGGTGGCATCTCACCGTCGAGCTGAGCCTGCCCGAGCTCCTGCCCTCCCTGCTCCGCCTGGCAGCGGCCGCTCTCTCCATTGCCATGGCAATGCCAGACGAGCTCCCTGCGGCGCGTCCAGCCGATCCCAGTGGATTCAGCCGCCATGGCCGACGTAGGCTCACACCTGGCTCGGACCTGGCCGAGCCAAATGGCCCTGGAGCGGGCAGGGGCATTGGCACATCCTCAATGGGCTGCGGGGCTGCCACGGTCCCGGGAGAGTCGAGGGAGGGACATGGAGACATGTCCCCCTCCCCGGGACCTTGGGGTCCAGGAAGGGAAGCAGAGGGAGGAATGGAGCTCAGCCCTGGCCAGCACCCAGAGCATCTCCCAGCCCTTCCCGCCCCGGCACTCGGGCATGGCCGGGTGCCCCCCACCGCAGCTGGAACCCCCGGGCTCGGCCAGAGCCTCCCTGCGCAGGAACCAGCCCACGGGCACAGAGCGGAGACCGGCGCCCGGTGCCATATCGACTGGTGCCCGTCTGCACCGACGTTAACGCGTTTGCCAGCAGCTGCTGGCGTTCAACAAATCCTCCTGTTTGCTTTGTTTATGCCTTTTTTTTTTCCCTCCCACCTGGGCCTATTTGATGCTTTGGGCATTTTGCAACCATTTTAAAGGCAGCATTTAAAACTCCAGCAGGCAGCTAGCGAAGTGCAGGTTGCTGGAGAGGGAGAGGAGAGGCCGGGAGAGATCCCTAACCCCACAAATCAGCCTCTGCCTTCACCCTCATCATTCCCCATGGCCACAGGCTCCATACGCTGGCCCTGGGCCAAGGCCGAGCCTGCGCTGGCTCCGGGGTCTCCCAGTAATTTCTCCTCTGCCAGAGGAGATGGGGAGGGAGAGTCCAAGGCGGCACCTCCTGCTGCTGCCTTTCCCTGGCTCCGGAGGCAGGACCTGGCCCCAGGTCCTTGTCAGGTTGCCAGCCTCAAAGCAGGAGAGCAAAGCTGAAATGAAAAGCAAAATACAGGTCGTGCGTGCCCCGGGGCTGGCAGTAACAGGCAGCGCTGCCTGCCCTGGGGACACCCCACCAGCGGCTGCTGCTTCAACCGCCAAGTGCCGCGGGGGACAAGGAGCCGCAGGTTGTCCCGGGTCCCTAGGGCTCCCAGCCTGGGGGGCTCCGTGTCCCCTGGAGGAGTACGGGCCACTGGCCAAGGCGGCACAACCAGAGCCCAGCCTGGGGCGCAGGACCTGGGGGAATCTCTCTTCTCCGGCTTTCTCTCTCGCCTGATGTGGCTACAAGGGATTGTGGGATTCAATTAACTTCTGTTTTCCTCCTCGTAACAGTGGGAGTCTCTCCCCCCCCGCTTCAGAACAGACATGCTGCCATGGAAGACAAATGCTTGCAATAAAGCGAAGGCGCGTGTGCGCCGGGGGAGGCCGATGCTCGCGTGCAGCCGGGGACCCCTGCCTGGGGCCACTTGACCCCCTGCTGCTGCACACCCGGTACCACCGGCATCGCATCCCACCGGACAGTCCCAGGCACCCAGAGCCGCTGTGGGCACCCGGCAGGCACCGGAGGGGGACCCCCGCACAGCCCCGGCTGCCGGCAGTGGGCACGGGGCCATTTCACCTTCCATGCCTCCGTGGCTGCCCCGGGAGGTGGGGGCCCATAAGGGCAGCTGCCACCAAGCCGGGCAGAGCTGAGCTTCGCAGGGCTGTCACTCCTCTGCCGGGCAGTGATGGCCGTGGGGGTCTCACCCGGGGCGGGAGCTGGGTTTTTCTCGCTCCAGAGGTTTTCTGTGCCGTCTGACAGAGATGCGGTTGCCTGTTTGCTGGGCTGGTAAATCATGTCCTGGGGGAACCTGTCTCGATGGCGGTGGGTTGTGCTCGGCAGTGGTGAGCCCATGGCGGGCACCGGTTCCTCACCCCAGGCACAGCTGGGAGGCACCGGGCCATGGCAGCCCCTTGGCACCGCGGTGCAGACCCCGAGCACGGGAAACGCTGTGGCGGCTTTGCTCACCCCATGCCCCCCTCCAGCACTGAGCAGCCCCCGCAGCCCCTCACCCCCGCACTGGCCCCGGCGCGGCAGGGGCTGTGGGCAGGAGAGAACCCCCCCCGCAGAGCGCCCGCCCCGCACCCGCCGCTGGACCGGGCGGCCGAGGGTTGCCAGGCAACGGGAAGATGCTTTTTCTGACCAAAATGGTAAATCGGCAGCCAGGTCGCAGTGGGGGAGGGACATGGCTGGGCTGGGGCTGCCCGGGGGGAGCACTCGAGGCTCCCCCAGACCCAACAGTGCCCAAAAATCTGGAGAGGAGGAGCAGCGGCCATTGCAGCCCCCTTCAGCCAAAAGCAGCTCCGACCCCAGCCACTGCCGAGGACCCCGAGCAGCAGCCGGGGACAGCACTCGGCCCCGGGACACCCCTACCCGGCCGGGGGACGGGGCAGGGACGGGGTGTCCTCCCGCGGGGACAGCCCCGCTGGCCTCCTCCCTGGGAATCCCTCCCTGGGGAGCCCTGGCGCCGCCGCACACCCCTTATGAAATTGAGCCCCTAATTTGCCGTGTCCCTCCCTCACCAGCCATCACACATGCAGCTAAATGAGCTCCAGGCAATTTTCTCAGAAGTTGAGTCCTCACATTGTGGGAACACAGGACTAAAAATAGCCGAGGTCTGTGTGTGCGTCTCGCCCAGGTGAGTCTTGCTCTGGAGAAGGGTAACGGAGGCAGCAGAGCCACCAGCTCCTCCGCACCCAGATGTTTCTCCCCCTTCACCTGAGTTTCCTGCGTGGATCCTGCTGCCCAGGCCGGCCCCGTGTCGTCCTCCAGCACAACCCACCTTTGGCTGCGGCAGCCTGGGGACCCCTGGCCCAAGAAACCCCTGTGGGGGGGAAAGCTCTGGGGGCTGGAGCATCCCTCAGGGTGGGCATCACCATCCCGAGGGCAGAGCCGGCCTCGCTCACCCGCTCTCAGCCGGCAGCCGCCAACGGCCACGCTTCATCTGGGCACCCTCCATCCCGAGGGACTGCGCCGGGGAGAGGGGACATATCCCCCTGGTCCCCCCTGGCCATCACCGGCATCTTCCAATCCAGAGGCTCATCTCAGCCCTCCCGGGTGCAGAGAGACACCGTATCTCCTTCCCACAATGACTAAATTACAAATTCAGTGTTAAATCTTCCCCCACAAGACGTCCCTCTCCACCCCTCTGACTGCTTCCAGTGTTTCCAGTGTTGAACACTTTCCAGGGATTTTTTGTGTGTTCAGACTGACCCCATCCACTCTAGTTCAGAGTAACTTAATCAGCCTCATTTTATTGCTAACTGCTGTAGCTTTACACCTCTAGAAAAAGCACTACTTAAATTATTGGCACCTGCCAAGCTCTCGCCACGCTGCTTTCTCTGCCCCTGTGGGGGCAGGAGGAGAGAGGGCGGATCTGTTTAGTGCTCCCAGCCTTTATTTTTACCAAAAATGACAAATTATTAGAATGGTGGAAATTAGAAAAATGGCACTTAGGTAACCTCCCTCTTTTCTTCAGCGGCATCTGATTAAAGACAGATTTTGAAATGGAAGGTGGGGGAGACAACAGAGAAATGTGCTGAACATCGACAGCCTGGCAGGGGGGCTCCCTGGAGGGGCAGGGGAGGGAATGGTCCAGGGTACACCCCGAGAGCAGCTCGTCCGGCACCCACATCGCTCACTCCATGGAGCCCTGGGGGCACACATCGCGGCAGCACGGCAGTGGGGGTACAGCCAGGCAGGAACTGTTGGGATGGTTTTCACACCAAAACGCTGCCGGAGCTGATCTCGGCCCCTGCGCAGGAGCCGGCTGAGCTGCCGGGCGCTGCGGGGAAACGGGCTGTGAAGCTCAGAGAGTGGCAGCATGGGCTGCCACCCCTGTGCTGGCACGGAGGCAGAGCTCAGCTGCGCCCCAGAGAGCCCCCCGAGGATCTCCTGTAACTCAGAGCCCCCCACAAGGGCAGCCCCGGGGCTGGGGGCGCCGGGCATCCAGCCCCCCCCAAGGGCAGCGCTCCAGCCCACGCTGCTGACGGGGAGCACAAAACCATCGTCATATCCTTAATCACCAGCGCTGCCGAGGAGCAGAGGGGCCAGGCTGGGGGAGCCGGCGAGGAGGAAGAGGGAAGGGACTCTCCCTCAGCGCAGCCCCTGCAAGGCTGCTCCATGGCCGGGCAGTCCCAGGGTCCCAGCTCTGCTCCCCAACCCCTCCATGGCACGGGGGGCCGGTGGGGAAGATAATGGGGCTGGGGGT
>JAOXJK010000014.1:3103506-3123281 GCA_025774025.1 Xenus cinereus
GGCTCGGCCTGCGCGGCCCGGCCCGCCGCAGGGAGGATGGGGCAGCCGCCGAGGCCGGAGAACGGCAGCGGCCCGGCGGCGCCATGACCGGCGAGAAGAAGAAGAAGAAGCGGCTCAACCGCAGCGTCCTGCTGGCCAAGAAGATCGTTATCCGGGACGGGGCCGGCGTGAGTGAGGGGCCAGCAGGGATCGGGGGGGAGCACGGGAGCGTGTGGCGTGGCGAGCGAGGCCGGGGCAGAGGTGACCGAGCGGGGTCCGGGGCCGGGCGGTTTCGGGTTTGGACTCGCCGCAGCCGGGCCGAGGGTCCCGGGCCGTGGGGCCTGGCCGGGGCTGGGGGCCGTGGCGCGGGGCCCAGGGCGGGGATGGAGCGAGCGGGTGCGGGGCTGTGGCGTGGGGCCGGGCGGTGCCGTGGGGAGGGGTCTGGCGGGAGCCCGGCCCGAGGTGAGGTCTGTCCCCTCAGCGGCGCCGCTCTCCGGGATGGCGGGGTCCCTCCTCTCCTCCCGATCCCTCGTGGGGCCCGGCCGCCGCGCTGGGACCCGCCGTGCTGGCGGAGACACCCCTGCCCTGGGGCTCCCCTCGGGCTCGGGCCCACGGCCACTGCCTTCCAGACAGGCTTCTGGAACGATTCACCGGGTGCCAGTGTCCCCTGGTTGTGAGATGTCAGTGCTGACGTTTAGTATTCACTTTGAGGGCGACAGGCTGCCTTCAGATCCACGTGAAATATTTACTTCTTCTGAGATGAGCTCTTTGCTGCGGGGGAAGAGCTGCAGAAGCTCCACACCGTGCAGGCAACAGCGTCGTGCCTGAACCAAGGCAGCTTTGAAGTGGGCGCACCTGAACTGAAGCTGGCTGCGAGCTCCTTCCCTTTGGGGCTCCTCTCCCAAGGGACGGCAGTTCTGGCCGTGAGGGGCTGCCTGTCCCGTGGGCCCCAGAGGAGCGGGGCAGTGGGGTGACCCCAAACTCTGAGCTGTCCTGAATTGCTTGGGGAGTCTCACGCAGTAAGATGGTTGACAAGTGGAAGGAATGACATTAAACTGTGAACAGGTCAGATCTGGACCTACTCCATTAAGCGAGATTGGCTGTTAATTTTGTTAGTCACATGGTAGAAATGTTTAACTGCTGGAGAGGATAGAAAGGGGGATGATGAGAGGAAGAGGAGGGGGCCGCTCTGTGGAGTGAGGTGGGTAATGATTGTTGTACTCTTAATTACTGGCTTGGGGCTTCTCCCTTTACTGCAAAACATTGTCTCATTTGTGTGCAATAAAACTGACTTATTTTAATGACCATGTCCCCCTTGGGTAGTGTGCCTCTGGTGTTGATGCTGTTGATTTCTTTTATAAGCAGACTTAGCCTGTCTGCAGGAGACAGTGTTAGTAGCATCTGTGAACATAAACAATATTTCAGCAGAATAATGTCTCTTGCTGCCTTCCCTTGTATTTCAAAAAACTTACAGCTGTATTAGTTATCTGAAATGCAGTGTTATTCTCTTAGAACCCGGGAGGATGTGACTGGGTAAAAGATTGCACTTCACACCTCACGTTTCTTGAATTCCCGTCCCTGAGAACCGGCAGCAAATGCTGGAGGCAGGGTCCTGATACAGATGCGTCTTTGGTCTGGTCCATTAAACGATTTGTATCACAAGAGCACAGTGTAGAAACATTAGTCATCTGTGAGGAAATTAATCTCTTAGCCTAGAAGAAATGCCCGTGGATTTGAGGTTTCCCATACCCTGTTGGATTTGAGATTTGTGCAGCTGGAGGAAGCTTTCTTTTCACTTCTGAATACTCTTCAAGCTGTTGGAAGCTGTCTATATTGTTGGGATTGCAGACATTTCAAGTGGTTTTATTAAAAATGTATCAGAGCTGGACTTCTTGGTGAGTTCAGATTTTGTGATTTGCTACTACAAGAAATGGGTTCTTGTGGAAAAGAGACAGATCAAGTGCTGCCATGAAAGCGCCATCAGAAATCTTTACAGAAAGAAATATAAGCAAGGCCTTGAGGTGTGGGGGATTTTAACAGCGGATCTAAGGACTCTGCCTTTCCCACCCTGCTGGGCAGGTGGAGTTGGTGCTGGGAAGTAAAATTGCTTTCCCAAACTCCCAGAGTCTTTTCTGGGATCTTGCTTGTACTGCTGTGAAAATATTTAGAGAATTGAGGCATTTATTTCAAAGCCCTTAAGGTGGGGATTGAAGGGATGATATGGTCAGCAATGATTACAGAAAGCATAAAGATAACGAAAATATTAGCTCTTGGAGAAAAAAATAGGAAGCAGTTAGGTTTATAGGAGGGGCACATGTTGGTGGCCCCTGGACAGAGACGCTGCAGCGTGAGCTCTCCTGCACCAGGGAATCAGCACGGCAATGGCTTAGGCCAGAGTCGATGTTTCAGCGCCAACCACACCTCTCAAATCTGTCGCAGATCGGGATACGTGTGTTGTTTGACTTACGGAGCTCTGTTTTGCAGCGACAGGGGATTGGGGAGCCCAGTGTGTACCACGCCGTGGTGGTTATTTTCCTGGAGTTCTTTGCCTGGGGGCTGTTGACCACGCCGATGCTGACGGTGAGTGAGTCTCCCCGGGAATAATCCTGCCTCTGGTAGAGTGGAGCTCACCTTGGCTTGGCGAGGGTAGGGATCTGAAGTATAGCCCTGGGACTATAGGGAGTAGAAATGGTTTGTACCAGAAATTTCTTCTGTGCGAATAAGCTGGAGCTATAATAATTTTTCATGTAGTTGGACAATTATTTTGAAATGTAATGCATGAAGTATGAAACGCAACTCAAAAGTATAGACAATACAAAAGGAAGAGACAACCAAAAAATTCTGTGGTAATATGACACAAAACCAGAGGGAAATCACATGGTGCAGGGATGGAGAAAGGCATGTTTCAGATTATCTTAGCCTTGCCCAAGCTGCTGGAATAATGTATAGACCCGGGAAGCATTAAAGAAGGTGGCTGCCCATGTTGGAGAGGGGAGATAGAGCTCCTGACATGGGTACAGCAGTGGCATTGGTAATGTATTTCCCATTTTCCCTGTTGTGCTCTTCAGGCATCTAGCTGTCAGGGGCTAGGGGAAATTAATGGAAGTTTTGCAAAAGCTGCTAGCTCTGTTTTTTGTTTCTTTTTTTTTTTTTTTCCCCCCTAGGTGTTACACCAGACTTTTCCTCAGCACACGTTCTTGATGAATGGCCTGATTCATGGAGTCAAGGTAAGGAATATTCCTCCCAGGCTTTCATTTAAATCTGCCATCAGTGCAAGGAGTGGCAAGCCATTATAATCTGTGTCGTTTGCTGATGTCAGCTGGTATTGGACAGAAAAATGTTCATATTTCAGTTTGGGGTGCTCATTGGCTCAGCTAAAGCAAAATAGAGAATTGACAGAGCACAGAGATGGGGCAGCTCATGTAGCTGATTTTACTGAGATCAATGTGCTGCTTGTCAGCATGGCTTTGGGGCTATAACAGCTGTGTGTTTCAGCAGAAAATATTCTAATCATCATGAGATTAGCCCTGTAACCGTATTCTGGAGTGTATCAAAATAAAAAATGAATGACATCTGAAGTTATCAGTAACAGAATTTGAAAGTAAGCAGGCCTCAGCGGGCTCTGCACAGGCAGAAGCAGGGCGGTATGTTGTGGCAGAGGGAGTTTGGACAAGATGGCATTTCCAGAGCAGAATTGGAGGCAACTCTAGTAAACAACCGGTAGCCATGTATTCTGATTTGGGAAACAGATTGTTAGGCCCTGGGTCCAGCAAGAAGGTCTCAAAAAACAGCCCCAGAGAAGTCTGCTCTAATATGAGTTGGGCACAGCCATATACGCTTATGGGCTCTTCCCTACCTGTCTTGGGTTGGAAAGACGTTGAAAGGCATTGAACAATTTTATTTGTGCTTAATGGCCTTGGCAGCTCGTCGGGTCTGTCTTGTCTCCATCTAGAAGAGAAAGCTTTCCCTAGAAGTGCAGCAGATGTTAATTGATGGAGCTGTGCCAGCATCTGTTTCGGTGCTGTCAGGGAAGCCCCTGCTGCACAGAGGTGCCCGGGGAAGCACAGCTGCAGGCACAGCAGTTGTGGGGAAGGGGCAGTAATTGGAATGTTTCACAGCACCGAGCTGGTCGAGGGTTAGGGTTTTTTTCTCCCTAAAATGATGTGAGCAGTTTAATGAACTGTTACGTTTTGATCATATTGTCTCCTTGTAGAAAATAGGAATGGATTGTCTCCATGTATTTTCATCTTTAGATCATTCTGTCAAAAGCTATTGCTATCGATAATCAGAATTTGACTGAGGGATTTCTCTCTGTCATCCTGTCTATCTGTCTTAGGGTCTGCTTTCTTTTCTAAGTGCCCCACTGATTGGTGCTCTCTCTGATGTCTGGGGCAGGAAATCCTTCCTCCTCCTCACTGTCTTCTTCACCTGTGCACCAATTCCCCTTATGAAGATCAGTCCATGGTGAGTTTACTCTTGTTATAACCGAGGAGTTCTGAGGAGAGTGAGGCTGAACAATGGGGTGTTACTGTGTGGTCACTCTCTAACTCTGCCTTTGGCAATGCCTGTTTCAGGTGGTATTTTGCTGTCATTTCCATGTCTGGAGTCTTTGCTGTCACCTTTTCTGTGATTTTTGCCTATGTTGCTGATATCACACAGGAGCATGAACGCAGCACGGCGTATGGCTTGGTAAGGAGCTGAATAACTGACTCGTCTCTTGAAAGAACTATGTGGGGCTCTGCAGGTAGGAGAGGTATAAAATTAGGGTGGGAGTTTTATTGACAAGCCTGAGACAGTATCAGTGGAAAGATGATATGTGTTTCACTAATAATACAGGCTCTCCGTTCCATTTGTGATTCAGCACCAAGGAAGAGGCCTGATTTCTGTGCAGTCTGAATACAGTCTGTTTTGCTGCTCAGCCTTTAAACCAGCCTGGTTTGTGAGCTCCTTTGCAGCAGGAAAGGGGTAGGCTGCGGTGCTGGGTGCATATGAGTACCCTGTGATGGGACCCTTTCTGGAGGGCTACTGACAGTATCGTGTGTGAATTGTTGGGTTAGCTTTAATTTCCTTTTGCTAGAACTTAGCCTGGATTGCACCAGGAGAACTTGGTTGTCTGTCTGTCTAAGGAGTCCCTGTCCACCGGGATTATCTCCATCAAAGATGGCAAAATCCTTGGGTTACTCTGGAGGAGAAAATAGGCTCTGGGAAGAAGAGGCTGTATTAATGTTTTATGCTTCCAGGTGTCAGCTACGTTTGCTGCTAGTCTGGTCACAAGCCCAGCCATTGGCGCATACCTTTCCGAGGCCTACGGTGACACGTTGGTGGTTGTGCTTGCGTCCGGTGTTGCTTTGCTGGACATTGGTTTCATCCTGCTGGCGGTGCCAGAGTCTCTGCCGGAAGAGATGCGCCCAGTCTCCTGGGGAGCTCCTATCTCTTGGGAACAAGCAGACCCATTTGCTGTAAGTAAATATTGTTGCTTTCTTTCTGCTTGCTGGTGATACTTATATTTGCTTTAGTTCTGCTAATTTCTCTCAAAAGGATTGTTTAATGAAATTAACTTTTTTTTTTTAATTATTTTTTTTCATTCCCCACCTTCCTTCCCTACAGTCCTTGCGGAAAGTGGGTCAGGATTCTACAGTGCTGCTCATCTGTATCACCGTCTTTCTCTCCTACCTTCCTGAAGCCGGCCAGTACTCCAGCTTTTTCCTCTACCTGCGACAGGTCAGTCTCTGGCAATGAGGGAAGGCTCTGAATGCAGGAAATCCCAGTCTACAAATGTGATCTTAGTTTCACGTCCTGAGGAATCTCATCTTGGCCAATAGCTTAGTAAAGTTGTAACTATAAGAAATAGTGACTTGTTCCAGCTTTCCTAAAAAGTGTGGGAGCCTGGTGACCACTCTGTGGGCATTCCAGGGCCCTTTGCGTGGCTTCCTGCTGGTGCTCTGCCTCCCACCATGTCCCTGCCACTCCCAGTCGTTTAAGCTGAGCCCAGTGATTTAAAGCTGTTTTTTCAGCCAGAGGAAAATCTTCCTTTTCATTCCTGTGGCAGCGGGGAGGCAGTGGAAGGCACGGTTGATTGATGTTTGAGTACCTGGCACGCAATGTCAGCGAACATTAGTGACACTGCTGGAGCGGCTTTTTTCGTATGGTACAAATCTTTTGCCTGAAAAGTCCCTCTTTGGTGTTTTCACAGGTCATTGGTTTTTCCTCGGAGACTGTGGCAGCCTTTATTGGCGTAGTTGGAATTCTCTCTATACTGGCTCAGGTGAGAAGCAATTTCTGTCGTGGCTCTAGCGGTTATAAGAACGTCCAAAATTCCTGATAGTCGGGGCTGGTGAGTTGTTAGAGTCTCTGTGGCCACACAGACATCATCAGAACCCGCGGTCCCTCTTCCTTCTATTTTGAATGTAGCTGTTGTTTGTTGCATAAAGAACTGGTAAACCATGGGGTGGCCCCGTGTTACTCCATAAAACGCCATAGATTGTGCTGATTGCTGTGGCCAGGATGTGCTGGTTTCTAACTCAATGTTACGGGGGCAGAGGACCGTGTGTGTGTGTGTGTGTGTGTGTGATTGCCTGTCTCATGGCAGCACAAATCCCCTCAGATGCCCGTCCTCTTGCCTGTCGTCTGTCGTCTTCCTTTGCATGCACTTTGAAAGCACTTGTTTTTCTTTTCAGACGGTAGTGTTGGGAATTCTGATGCGTTCGATAGGAAATAAAAACACCATCCTGTTGGGACTGGGCTTCCAGATCCTGCAGCTTGCCTGGTACGGCTTTGGGTCACAGCCTTGGTAAGAATTTGTCCCCGTTTGTCTCCTGTCACCAGTGGGTTCCCCCACCTCAGTGGCCAGGGGAGATGCTGCCCGGCCGCGGTGCTGGCCCGGGCTGGCCCTTGGTGGCTTGTCCCCTGACCGCTGCCTCTTTCTGCCCAAGGATGATGTGGGCAGCAGGAGCTGTGGCTGCCATGTCCAGCATCACCTTCCCTGCCATCAGTGCCATGGTGTCCCGAAACGCGGATCCCGACCAACAGGGTGAGTCTCCTGGGGGTTTGATGGGCGAGTTCATCCAGCAGCGCTTGGGCCGTCACATGTTGGAGTTCTTGGCATCAGTGGTGGAGGGGTGGGCAGGAACATCTGTGCCAGCCGTGGAGTGTCGCTTTATTTGTAGTCTCTGACCGGAGCTGATGCTTTGGGAGGGAAGTCTTACATTATGCACGTAGGTGTTTGGTGCTGCCTGTCTGCAGTAGAGGAGACTGCTGCTTAATCATTTGCCTGCTTTGTGGTTTGACCCCAAGTCCTCAGACTTGGCTGCCTTAAATTCCAGTTCAGCTGGAAAGGGTTGCTTGATGTGCCCAGGCTCATTTTATTCTCCAAAGTAGCAAGCCCAGCATTACTGATTTTTGCAAATCCTGATCGAAGCTATTCGCCAGCCTAGGCGCTTCGTTTGTAGAGTGCGTGTCATCCAGGTCTGAATGTTTCATCCTGGCTTTAAATACATGAGCATCCTTGAATAAAACAAGTTTCCTTGGAAGCTGGAGGCACATCTTCCTGTCCTTGCTCTGTCCCCAGGTGTGGTCCAGGGGATGATCACTGGAATTCGAGGTCTGTGTAACGGCCTGGGGCCGGCGCTCTATGGCTTTGTCTTCTATCTCTTCCACGTGGAGCTGAATGAAATGGCTGAAGTGGAAACTTTGGGTAAGGCCTCCAAACCCAACATGGCCAACCCTACAGACGAGGTAACCTGTTCAGCTTTATCCTTAGCTTTGCTGGGCTGCTTCTGTCCTTGCACTTGAGCATTAATGGTTCCTCCGTTTCTCCCTACAGAGCAGCATTATCCCAGGGCCTCCGTTCCTGTTCGGGGCTTGCTCTGTCCTGCTGTCGCTCCTGGTGGCCTTGTTCATTCCAGAGCACAACCTTGCTCTGAGGTCGGGCAGCCACAAGAAGCACAGCAATGGGGCGCAGACCCACAGCCCGCAGGCCGGGGGGGCGGAAGGGAAGGAGCCGCTGCTGGAGGACAGCAGCGTCTGAGCAGGGAGAGGAGGGACCTGGCTCCTGTCTCAGCTCCCCAGCAAGGATGGACCCAGCCAGCGGGAGTTTGGGGAGAGCACAGGGGGAGAGGAGAAAGGAGGTATCGGACTGTGCCACTGACGGCTGATGAGAAGGGACTGGGGCTCCCTTCAGGCCAAATATACCCTGCGGGTGCAAAAATGGAATTGTATCACCTGGTGCTGATGGAAAGGGGAGACGCTGAACTGCTCCATGGGGAGGGATCGTTCTTTAAAGCCAACCTGCCCTTGTATGAGAATAACGACCTTCAAGGTGTGACCTGCCAAATACCCGACTTGCCAGTGACAAATCCAGGAGCTAACGTTGTCTTTGTTCTGACCTGAACTGCCTGAGCTGCCGGCCAGAGGAAAACAGGGCGTCTGCGTCCTGCCCCATCCCCTCCCGTAATTGGTACTCGCTGCTGACCCCGTCACAGCGTGGCTGGGACCGGCCGGACCCCGCCTGCGCCCACACACCGAGGAAAACGGGTGTGTTTGAAGGACGGACAGTGTCATCACCTGGGAGCAGATCCCTGCTGCTCGAGGATCTGATGGATATGCCCATTCTGGCCCGAGTGAAACTTGGACCAAAAAAAAATTATATACTGACTTCATGTTCTGATGAAGATAAGGAAAATTAAGAAGTGAAGTTGCAACTGACACAAGGGAGAACGGGCAGATGAGAGAAGGGCGACTACATGAATTACAAATGCTTAGTTTGTATTTCTGTCTGTTCTCTCTGTTTTTGTTACACCTGTGTAACATTTGTCTGTTGCTACCTCCATCGGTAGTAGGTAGAAGGATTTTCCAGAATGCTTTTTCTGGAACTGTAAGAGTTGTTTAGAAAATACAGGTCTCTGAGAAGTTGAAGAAACAACTAAACTCTGCTGAACACTTTGGTAAAGAGTGATTTCCTAAGAGAAAGGTCAAAGAAATAGCTGTTTATCTTGAGCACTTTTATAAAGCATGTTGATTTTTCCCCAGGCTCTTGCCATTAAAACCAGATAATGACTGTAGCTTGTTTTTTCTCAGTCCAGCAGATCCTGATGGTGATGATTGCGATTGATTTGAATGTACAAGTTTGGATTCTGTTTTGGATTCCTTCTGCTACAAAGGCTTTTGTTTTGTTGAAAAGCGGAATTGCAGCCTGTGCTGCAGGGTTCAGCTCTGGTAGAAAGAGCAGCAGAGACTCGAGCTTGAGTGTTGTGAAAGAAGGAAAGACAAACACAGAGGGATCGCCTGGTTGTTTATAGATCCATAGAGATATGGCAGAGGGCAGGAAACAATCGTTCTCGTTTGAGTACGATCAAAAATTAATGGCATTGAGCAGTCACTGGGGGAGTAAAGCCCGAACTGGGAACACTTAGGAAATGAGTTGTTAAGGGAATTGAGGGTACAATGGCCAAAACCAGTCCTGTCTCAGAGTGGGGTTTGTGCGACAGCTCCTTTCTCTGGCTGGGATCCCCTCGCTGTGGGTTTGGGAGAGGAACCTTGGGGGAGAAGAGCCGAAGGGTGGGAGCACTCTCACTTGGTGTCTTGGTGTTTGCGAACGGGTGATGGTGGCCGACGCGGTGCTGTTGGCCTCTGGATTCAGTGGGAAACACCAGCTGGATGTCCCCGGAGAGCACGGTCCCTGCCCCGATGCCGGTGCCCAGCTCTGCCCGTTCTGCGACTCGTCCTGCCCTGGGGACGAGAGGAGACGTGAGCCCCAGGGTGAGCTCAGTGTCCGACCCCCGCCGTGTGCCGTCGGTGCCCTGCTGGTTCCTGTTTGCTCTGGGCAGCGAGAGCTGCGGTGTTGTGCCGGTCAGATACCAACAGCTTGGAACCACTGCCTGGACTGGGCTGAACTGATAATACAATGTCTGTTTACCCGTTTTCTGGACCAGTTAGTTATTGGAGGTGGACATTTAAGTGAAATAATTCCTAGTTTGTTTTGCATTAATCCAGCCTGGTGCCCAGCTCCTGTGATCAGAACTGTAAGAGTAGATGGTTGTGGTGCAGGGGGCAGCCGCCCTGCACTCTGAGGGTCTGCTGATGTGGAGCTAATTGAGGACTGGAGCACGGGGCCAGCAGAGAGTCCGTGACCTGCGGTGACTCGTTTCCCCAAGCTCATTGTGTGATGCTCCAAATTCCCAAACGTCACTGGGACGGTCTGTGCCGTGCGTGCGCAGCAAACTTCTTTCCTGAAGGAAATCCAGTCACTTAAACTTCCAGGCAGCAGCCCCAGCTCTGTATCCCTCACAAAAAAAATGCTTTTTTTAGACTGGAGCTTTATTTACAGTGCATTAAAATGAACGGCACTATATTTGTCCCTCGCACACAAATGAAGTGAAATGAAACACCGAATCGTTACCTCGTTCACACTGAGGCACTTGGAGCTTCACGGGTAGAATATAGCGGAACGTTACAAAAAAGATGAGCATAATTTATATGATATAAAGTATATAGAGATATATTTTTTAAAGTCCTTTCCTTTATCGAATAGTTTATTGAAACCGAAGTGTTTCTAGTCCCGTTCCCTCTCGCTGCCGCTGCTGCTGCCTGCGGTGTCTTGGCCTCTCCTGCCCTTTGGACAGCAGAATTACCCGGGTGAGTCTCCCTCCTTGGTCCCTGTCCCTCACCACATGACACCCGAGGTTCCAGCGATGCCGACATCCCCCAGGTCGAGAGCAGGGTCCTGGGAGCGTTTCAGTTGCTTCGTGAGCCCTTTGTGACTTGTACATCATCCCTTGGCTGCGCCGGGGCTGGCCCTGGGACCTGGGCTCCCCGTGGGGCAGGGCTGCTCGCCCACCCCAGGGGTGTCACTTGTTCCTGGCGCTGGGAACGGGCAGGGGGTCCTTCCCACGGTTCCTCTCACCGGGTCGTGGGGGCCTCAGCCCCCGGTAACTCCCCTCCCCATCGGCACAGGGACGTGACCTACCCACCCACTGCCTTTAAGTGACAGGAGGGCTTGGGCTACGCGGTGACGGAGCTGAAATTACCGGACCTGAATGACGAATGTCTCATTCTGAAGGGCCAGTAGTTCTGCAGCATCCTACCTGGAGACTGGGAAATCCATACGGAGCATTCAGCTAGTTTTGCCAATTTTTGTTACTTTATATGAAATTGCAACTTTTTAAAAAGAGCCTTTTCTTAAAATGCCCTTGATCTGCTCTGTAGTGCCTGAGCCTGGCTGTTTAACATCACTGTCCCCAGAATTTGCCTGCAGGTCGGTGACAGCAATGCCCCAAACCTAAGGCAAAAATTGGCTTAATTGTCCTTCTGCAGTTCCCGTTCAACGGCAGCAGTTCCAGTGGGTTTTAACTGATCTTGTCGCATTAAAAAAACCCGCGTTAAACCATTGCTTTCTCTTTTGCCGTTACTTTTGCAAAATAGTGACTTTTTCCTTCACTGGTTTTTATTCCTTTCTCTGCACTCAGGTGGCTGTTGACACCTCTGGTTCTCTGAGAGCGTGCACCTGGGGCCAGAACGGCGCTTCCTCTGTGCTCTCAAAGTTCACTACGGCGTGCGTTTCTGTATCTCTCTTTTTTAAGCTAACGACGAAATGTATTTATTTCAGTTCAGTTGTGTTCAGAACTGGCTAATCTCTCCCTCCGATGGATTATTTATTAAACTGCTGCTTTCCTGTTGTGTTGAAGTTCTCTGTCCTCATCCTTCTCCTACCCGTGTTAGGGCTTCCCCATCCCCGCTGCGTTTCTGCCCAGATCCCGACCGCCCCTTGTAAAGGGTGCTGAGGGGGTTGTTAGGAGAGACCCCGTGTCCGGCCCCGTAAATCGTCTCCTGTCTCCAGTGGGCATGAGTTGTCGAGTTATTTCTACCAATTCCTTAAAACTCAAGTATTCTAGAGCAAAAAGTGCTTGGAACTTTCACCCTTGATCCTAAAATAGCTCTCCAGGTTTCCGCTGGAGCATGGAAATAGCTGGATTAACAGCTCGACCTTCTCCGGAGCTTGGGCATGAACCGCTCTGAGCCCTGACCCGCTGCCCCTCGCGCTGCAGGGGTGAGCACTTGGGGAGAGGACGCTGCTTTCGGGCAGTTTGTGCAGGGCAATAATTACAATATGGGGACAAGTATGGAGCAGTGAAAGGCTCCAGAGGAGCGAGGGGTCCCTCGCTGCCACCCCCAGCCCCCTCCCTGCCCCAGGACCGTGGAGCGGGTCCCCAGGCCGGGTCCCTGCCTCCCACCGGCCCCACCAGAGCCTCCTCCCAGGGCTGGTTTCAGCAGCCCCAACTCTATTGTCTTCATTTCCAGCCAGGCTTAATTTAGATCTTATCTTACTCATTTAAACACTTCTTTTGGTGTTTGAAGATGGTACTAAGTGAACAATATAATCCACAAGAAGTATAAACATGTCCAAGCGGCTCTTGGATGGGACCTGGTGTTTGATGGCCGATATCCTGTAATGAGCTGGAAACACAACCATCTATTACGCGATGTGCTGCCTTTTGTATTTATTTCCTCTGGACTTGAGCTTAGTTTTATTGTTTTCACCTTTGAGAAAGGACCCACACTTGTCTCACTTCGCATCACTGGAGAAACCAGGGAGGGTATTTCAAGGCGGTGTGGTGTTGTCCATCCTCTCCTCGATGGCTGGTACTCAGTGGCACACGCAGCCCGGGGCTGCTGCCACCGGGCAGGGCCACTCTGTGGGATGAGCCCCCTGGGAGTGGGATTCCCGTGTTCTGCGCCACGCAGAAAACCTTCATCTTGTTCGAGCCACCCTCATTGACCCCGACTCCAGCCCTGTCATTTCTGATACCGGGCGTTTGCCGGCGATGACAGCCCAGGGCGACACCCCGGCCTGGGGGACTCCGCATCAGCGCGGGGGCATCCTGTGCCGGGGGCAGCCCTTGTGTCTCTGGTTTGTTTCCTGCTGTGGGCCGAGCGTTTCCCAGCGAGAGCCCCTGCTCCTGCCCCTCAGCAGGAAGCACCATTGGCTTCCAGGAAAGGCATTTGGGCTTCTCTTTCTTGAAAACCACCGGTCCCCTCGGTCTGACCCCAAAGCTTTCCTGTTGGGTGGAAAACTGTCCCAGTGCCTAAACTTGCTCTTTCCGCCCCGTGTCTGTGACCCACTGATCTCTCTCTGCCGTGTTTGGGGCAGAGGGAGCTGCCTGGGAGTGCCTCGGGGACAGGGGGAAGATCCTGAGTCGGAGAGACCCCGAGCAGGGGCTAGAGCGGGAGCTGCCGTGGGTCGCTGCTTGGGACCAAACCTGTGGGGGCTGCGGTGGGGCCGGCTGCCCCACTGCTCTGAGATTGGATGGGTCCCTGACCCTCCCCGGCTCGATAACCTCACGGTTAGAGCTGACTCTCCTGGAGTGGGAGCTTTATCAGGTTTCCATAACCCCGGGTTCCCCTGGGATCCGTGTTGCCCGTGTGGCTCCCAGGCGCTGTGCAAGCCCCGAACCCGAGGACATGCATCACGAGGCGCTGGATGTTCTGGCAGCTGTTAATCTCCTGACGAGGGGTCTGGGAAAGCTTCTTTTTAAAAGAAAGGACTGTTTCATAAGTGCTCAACTCTGGTTCGGATGCTGATCTATGGGGTTTTTCTTTTCTCACCCAAAGCATCATTTTGAGGGGCACCTGTGATGCCAAGAGCTGGTGGAGAGCTGCCTCCCAGGGGAACGCCAGAAGCCAGTCCCCAGTGGCTACGGCCACTTTGTCCCTGGCTCGTGGGCAGAGGCTGTGGTGGCCCCACAGCCCCCAGCATGGACCTGGCACCCGGCGCAGCCGACGGGCACCGAAAGGCTGGGACTGGTCCCCCAGGACCTGTCAGTGTTGGTCCATTGGTGCGGGAGCCCCATCTGGAAGCTGCACCAGACCCCAGCCAAGGGTGGCTTCCAGGGTTTGGATTATTTACTTTTTAAACTGTCTGTGGTTTTTTTGTGCCTCCTGCCCCAAAATCCTGCAGCAGAGAGTGGTCTGAGGATGGTATTTCCCTTCTTTAAACTCTTGGTGACATTAGGAAGCAATCCTTCCCCTAACGAAGTAGCTCATCGCTTGGTGCTCACCCGTCTGTGACTCTCTGTGGGTTGTGTGGCCTCTGCACCTCCGATTGTCCCCCCCTGGCCCTTCGCTCACCCATCACCCATGGGGGGACTGGCCAGGCCTCGTGCGCCGAGTGGCTGCCACGGATCTGGGCTGTGGGAGGTGAAACCCTGGCCCCGTGAGTGTCCTCGGGCGCCCTGGGCTTGCTGTGAGGAGCAGCCATGGCTACGGCTCGTCCCACCCCAGGGCTGGGCCGGGGGCTTCGGCGGCTGCTGGGAACTGCGGAAAGTGTCTCTGTTAACACAGGATGGAAGGAACAAAAACCCCAGAGCCATTAATCTCCTGCCTTCGGGTGAATGTGCATATTTGATGGCGGCTGTTTATAGAGCACTTCCCTTGCTCGGAGGCCTCTTGGACCACCAGAGGATTAATTACCCGCTCTCCCGAAAGGATGCACGACGCGCCCAGTGCCCGGAGCTGCCTCTCCAGAGGGTTCCCGGATGGGAAACGGGCCGGGTCCTGCGCCGACTTTCCACCTTCTGCGACAGGAGGTGCAGGGCTGGGCACATCCCCTTCGGTGCCCTCCCTGGCCTCGGCCGCAGCCCGGTGGGATGGGATGGGGCAGAACCAGCCCCGTCTCCCCCGGGGAGCTGGGCAGGAGCGAGGAAGGGATACCTGACCTGTCCTGAGACAAGGGACAGGCGCTGAGGCTGTGCCAGGGCCTTAGGGCTAGAAAATGGGGTGTAATCAACATCTTCCATGTGGTAATGCTTTCTCCATCTACACCATAAAACCAACAGCTACTTTTATCCCCCAAAACACCCTCTTCTAGGAATAAATGCTGTTTGCAGCCCTACTGAGCAGCACCTCAGCCAGGGAGGGACACCTCCTCCCTCTGCCCGGGGGATGTACCTTCCCAAGCCCCCGTTTTGAGACAGCCAGGGCTCAGGGACGGGTTCCTCCCTTGTGCCGAGACAGCCCCCCCAAAAGGGAGATGTCCCCCTCCAGCCCCATGACGTTCATTCCAGCTGTGGGTGCTTGAGGTATGAAAAGGGCTGGTGTGCTGGGGGCTCTGGGGGGAACGGCAGAGTCCGCTGAGAACCGGGGAAGGGACGGGATCAAGGGGTGCGGGAGCCTGGGCAGGGCTGCCCGGGGGGGTGACGGGGGACCCTGCAGCCGCGCGGGGACCCTTCGGGCCGAGGGGGTCTCCCAGGTTTGGGGCTGCCAGCAGGGCCCTGGGCTGCGGAGCTGGGTGTTGTGCAAGAGCTGAACTTGGAAGAAAATCAGAAACCTCCCTCTGGAAATACCCCATGGGCTGGAAATTCGCAGAGGCCCCGGGGCCAGTGCTCACGGGGGCGGTTCCTGCAGAGCTTAAGAAGGGTTGAGGACGGGGCTGACAGACAGAAGGAGACAGCCCCGGCCAGCGGCGTTCACTCTCTGGAAGGAGGGAAGGAAGGAAAACCAGCCCCTGCTGCTGCCCTCCCGCTGCTGGCGATGGAGCCCGTTCCTCTCCTCCTCCTCCTCGGCTTGCTGTGGGGCTGCGGCGGTGAGTGCCACGGTGGCCAAGAGCCGCCCAGATCCTTTACCCCGCCGTGTTGCCTGACCCTCCTGCTGCTCTCGCTGCTTTGCCGTGTGGCAAAGATGGGAACCGGCACCCCATTTGCCTTGTAAATGACTGGGTTCTGGTGATTGTCCCCTTCCCTAAACCCCATGTTTTCCTCCTCCCTCCGCCCAGGGCGACCCACTGAGAAGCTGGTGGTGACGCCGCGGCAGCCGGTGGTGCAGTACGGGGGCTCGGCACAGCTGAACTGCTCCCTGGCCTGCGCGGGGGGCACGGTGCAGTGGAAGGGGCTGGACACCAACCTGGGGAGCATCACCTCCTTCCCCACCCACAGCATCCTGCACATCAGCAGCGCCGTGGTGGCCATGGGGGGCACCAAGATCTGCCAGGGCACCTGCCGTGGGCAGCACTACCAGCAAGTTGTTGACCTGAAGGTCTATGGTAAGCATCCCCCATCCCTTGCCACTTCTCCTGAGGCAGCTGCTCCCTCCTGGACAGCGGTGCCAAAAATCACCGTGTGATGCTGCAATTCCCCCCTCAGCCCTCCCGGACACGCTGCAGCTGGACACAGAGCCCCGTGCCCTGGAGCCGGGGCAGCCGGCCACCCTGCGCTGCTCAGCCCAGCAGGTCTACCCGCTCACAGGGCTGGTGCTCACCTGGTACCGGGGTGACCAGGTGTTGGAGGAGGCAGACTTCGACTTCATGGAGACCGAGGAGGAGCTGTTTGACATCACAGACACGCTGCCGGTGGCTGGGAAGGACGTGGGAGAAGGGGTGGAGTTCAGGTGCGAGGTGACGCTGAGCATCGGGCAGGAGACCCTCACCCGGGTGGCATCTGTGGCGGCGAGCGCTGGGGGTGAGTGCCAGGGCAGGAGCTGGGGACCCAGGATCACACGCTGCCCCCTCCTCTGGGGGCAGCCCCATTGCCCTGCGCTGCTTGAGACAGCTTTGCTGCCCCCGTTTCTGTCCCGCTCTGCCAACGTCCTGTCCCCCTCCCTGTCCCCATCCACGCTACCGTGCTGCTGCCTCTCCCTGCCTGGGGATGGCGAGTCCATGGGGTGGAGAAGGAGGGGGGGTTGGGGACAACACGTGCCAGAGAGGCCCCGTCCTGGATCCGAGCTGCAGCACCACCTGTGACCTGCTGTGTCTGCAGCTGTGACAGAACAGCCAGTGGCCGTGGCCACCTCTGTGGGGAGCCCCTGGACAGCAGCAGCTACGACGGAGAGCCCCAGCACAGCCAGCCCCAGCACAGCCAGCCCCATGACCACCACAGTGCTGCTCCTGGAGCCAAGTGTCCCCACACAGGATCCCACCACAGCCCTGACCACCGCAGCGCAGGGGCCCGGCACTGAGACCATCGTGGAACTGGCTGCAGCCACCAAACCCCCCTCCACAGAGCGCCCTGCTCCCTGGGACCTCCTCACAGGCAGCCCCACGGCACATCTGGCCACCACCTCCCTCCCCAGCTCCAGCACCACGAGCCCCCCAGCTGAGGCATGGGGGACGGCTGGGGACAGCATCAGCTGGGGCTCTACCCAGGCAGGGAAGGGGATGGGGCTGCCCGTGGGGACGGTGCCCGCCTGCAGCCTGCAGATTTGGTCACTGCCTCCCAACGGGACGCGGGGCAGGGCCCTGCGCATCGAGTGCCACGCACAGTGCACCGGGAACGCCACCGTCCACTGGCTGCAGACCCCTGTGGCCCTCTCGCAGTACCGGGAGGAGGCGGCGGGCAGCAGCTCCACACTGCGGCTGGACCACGCCGAGCCCCAGCACCAGGGCCACTATCAGTGCGTCCTGCTTGGCCACCGCTCCCAGGTGGTCAGTCTGCAGCTGATGGTCTCAGACGGTGAGTGGTGGTTTGGGTCTGCAGCCCCCTCTCCTGTACCCCCCATTGCTTGGGCTTGGGCTGCAGCGAGTTGTGTGGGCACCGTGTTTGGTGCTGTGGGTGTTACGCTCACCCCTCGGTACCTGCTGGCATGGGCAGGGTCCGTTTGCAATTACACGTCCTACCGGTCTCTTTGCAGACGGGGACAGCACGGACCCTGCCATTGCTGCGGGGACAACGGTCTCGCTGTTGGGGCTGATCGCAACCAGCGTGGTGTCTCATCGCCTGTGGAAACGGTTCAGATCTCAGTACGAGCTGCCCTAGGAGCAGGAGCTGCCGACAGATTCCCACAGCCCCCCGGGCCCCCCTGCTGCCTCCCCTGAAGGCCCCGGGCTCCCAGCAGGGGCTGGCGGAGCTGGTGGGGCGCAGGATGCCACGGGGGGAGCCAGAAGAGGAGCAGCCCCTGTGCCAGGACACATCCCAGGGACTCCGAGCTGCGGCTGCATTGGGAAGCTTCACCTGCCGCTGAGGCCGAGGGGCCTGAGAGGGGGCTGCGCTGCCTGGGGGTCCCCGGGAGCTGCTGGGCTCCCCGGCCGCGTGTCCGGCTGCTCGGGGGAGCTCGGTTTGAGTCCTGTGGGAGAGGTTCAATAAAGGCAAGTGTAGGGTCCTGCACCTGGGGAGGAAGAGTACCAGACACCAATATAGATTAAGGATGGACCTGCTGGGAAGCACTTTTGAGGAGAAAGATCTGGGGGTCCTGATGGATAGTAAACTATCCATGAGCCAGCAACGTGCCCTTGTGGCCAAGAGGTCCAATGGAAACCTGGGCTGCCTAGGGAGAAGTGTGGCCAGTAGGTGGAGGGAGGTCATTCTCCTCTGCTCTGCACTGCTGAGGCCACAACTGGAATCCTGCATCCAGTTCTGGGCTCCCCAGTTCAACAGGGAACTACTGGAGAGAGTCGAGAGTAGGGAAACAAAGATGATGGAGGGATTGGAGCATCTCCCTGATGAGGAAAGGCTGAGGGAGCTGGGATTCTTCAGCCTGGAGAAGAGAAGGCTGAGGGGAGACCTTATCAATGCTGACAAGTACCTAAAGGGTGGGTTGAAGGAGGATGGAGCCGGACTCTTTTCAGTGGTTCCCAGTGACAGGAGGAGGGGCAACGGGCAAAAGCTGGAACATGGGAAGTTCCACTTAAATATGAGGGAAAACTTCTTTTGGGTGCGGGTGGCAGAGCCCTGGAAGAGGCTGCCCAGAGAGGGTGTGGAGTCCCCTTCTCTGGAGATCAAGCCCCGCCTGGATGCCGTCCTGAGTGACGCGCTCTGGGCAGCCCTGCTTTGGCAGGGGGTTGAACTGGATGATCTCTAGAAGGTCCCTTCCAACTCCAACAATTCCATGATTCCAGGAGAGCAGACGCCGGGGCTGCTGGCAGGACCCCCCGAGAGCGGGAGGGAGCAGAGACATCCCCAGTGACCGGGGGGGACACGGGGATGATCCCGGGGGGCTGCATCACCTTGGGCCGGCGCTGAGGAGGGTCCGGCTTTGGTGGGGTGCTCCTGGCTCCGGTGTGTGTGGTGTGTGTGTGCGACCCCCGGTGCTTGGGCGGGGGAGAGCGAGGCCTTGGCCCCGAGGCGCCCCAATAAAGGGTTTGTGTTAGAACCCTGCGCAAGTGTCTTTTGGCCGGGCTAGCCCCCCACCGGGCCCCGCAGCCCCACGGCCCGGGCCCCCACAGCCCGGGCCCGCCGCCGGGCTGCGGGGCCGCTCCCGATGGCGGCGCCTTTGCCCACACTCAAGATAGCGGGCCGCGGCCTCGCCCAATGGCGGCGCCCCAGAGGCCGGCAGGCTCGCCCACCGATTGGCTGCCAGTCTGAAAGATGGCGGCGTCGTGACTTCCGTCCCCCGGCGGAAAGGGCGGTGGCAAGGCGGCCGGAAACGGCCTTCGCCGCCCGCAGCCAAGATGGCGGCGTACGAGAAGCGGCGGGCGGCCGCCACTCCGGCCCCGACCCCGGCGGCGGGCAGTGGGTTGGCGGAGCCGGGCCAGGCGGCGGCAGGCGGGCTGGAGAGCGAGGCGGAGTTCCTGCTGCGGGCCGGCGTCACCGCCATGGTGCGGGAGGCGCTGCTGAAGGTGCTGGAGGCGCGGCCCGAGGAACCCGTCTCATTCCTGGCCGACTACTTCGAGCGGCTGGTGCCGGGCAGCCCCGGGGCGGCGGGGGAGGCCGCGGCCGAGGTGCCGGGGCCGCCGCAGCGCCTGGCGCGGGCGCTGTGGTACGTGCGCCTGGCTCACCACTCGCACAGGTGCGGGCTGCGGCGGGCGGCGGCGGCGAACTACAGCTCCCGGCGTGCCCCGCGGCGGCAGCGGGCTCCCTGAGGCGTGTGCGGCGCCC
>JAOXJK010000014.1:3135955-3151187 GCA_025774025.1 Xenus cinereus
GGCTAAAACCAGGCGCGCGCCATTGGCTCGAGGGGAGGGGCGGGGCTGCGCGGGCGGGCGGGCTTAAGGCGCCGGGTCCGGGGCCACCGCCACGGCGGCTGTGGCGAGCTGGGGGGGAGGGAGGGCGTCGGGACCGGCCTCATGCACTGCACCAGGTATGGCCCCGCCGGAGCTCACGTCCTCCTGCTCTGCCGCTACAGCCGGTGGGGGCGTCCCGCCCCGCCCTGCTGCCGTTTGGCTTCCCCCGGTGCGGGTCGTGGCGTGGCGTTACCGGGGCGGGGGGGGGGGACCTCGGGCCCGCGGGGCACGGAGCCGGGACGGGGCAGCGGCCGCGCTGGGCTCGGTATTGGCGCCGGGGGGCCGCCGGACCGCCCGTCCGAGGTCGAGCGGCACCTGGAGGGGCGGTCCGGGGCTCCGGCGGACGGTCCGCTGGCCCCTCGGCGCGGCGGGCTGGTGTTACGGGGAGTAACGGATCTCTGGGCTTTAAAACCTTAAAGATATTCACATGATGCTTAAGTTGTTAATCCTCTAATGAGGAAACAGTGCCTGCTCTTGGGCTCCGGCCATTTCTGGTTTGGAAGCTGGATGCGGGGCTGGGAATGGCCATAGCCTGTACTTAAAAGCACAAAGCAGGCGGGATTTGCCATATGCGGTTGCTTTAACTTTTAATTTTCTCACTTATTGGGGTAGCAACCGAGGAGCCTGGCCCCTTGGTGTGTTCTCAGCCGCGGGTGATTGGGCTGCCCGGGCAAACACGGCGGGTTTTGGCCCGGAGGACTCTGCAGTCCCTGATTCAGCCCTGGTGCCGGAGGTGCTGATGGTAAAAGCCTGGATTTACCGAGAGCAGTCGATTCCTGTTTCTGGCTGTTTAGCATATCAGATGCTAAAAAACGTGTAGCCTGTTTGTGGTGCCAGACTTTACTTCAGTGCAGTAGAGCCAAACCCAAAGACTGAAGGAAAAGAGAGGAAGGATTCTGAAAAATCCAGAGATAGGGGCAGAACTATCTGCTCCAACGTTTCCTTGCAGCAGAACTGCATTTTCATACTGCAGAGCAGGAGGGCAGGGGAGAGCCTTCTGCTGAACTTCACACTTTGGGTAGAATGTGAGTGTCACAGTCCAAGCTGAAGGTGTCGGCTGCTGCCCGCTCCTCTGCTGCGCTGAGCAGCCCCCTGGCCACGGGGGTTCATTGGCAGGAGATGTGGAGAAGGCAGTTTCTGCCATCGGCCTGAGAAGCCTCAGGAGGAAGAGCTGCTCCCCAGGCCCCTCGTTTGTGTAACGTGTGTGTCCTGCCCAGCTGCAGGGCGCTGGGGCTCAGTGTGTAACGGGGCTGATTCCTTATGCAGAGTGGGGGGCTGGAGAGTGAGGGGTTTTACCTCTCAACAGCGTTTAGATTTGTTTTATGGAGCAGCCCCCACGAGAGATGGGTCGTTTTAAGCTGCAGTGTCCCCACTTTGGTGGCTCCCCTAACAGACCAAGGGGCTGAAGGGTGGTTTGGGGTGTGTTTGGGCTCCGTGCTCTCGCGAGGGGGTGTCCTGACTGAAAGCCTTTGACCTGGCTGTGTCGTGACTGCCTGGTTATGTGAAACTTAAGGGGGGGAGTAGATTTTTATAGCTGTTAGTGGCAATGGCAGAAAGTGTCAGCGCCTCATATATCCCCTCGTGAGGCCAAGCAGCAAAGGTCGTGCCAGGGAGGGGAGCGTACCCCGTGGGATGGTGCAGGGTCCGGCCGCCCTGGGCAGACGCTGTTTGCCCCACGGGGACTCCCCCTCCCTCTGCTCGGGGAGAGGTTGTTTTTAGTTTGAAGGTGACTCGGGAGAGCGTTATCTGGTCTCTTCTGCCTTCACCACCGTCCAGCTTGATCAGATAGCACCCTGCGCCCGCGGGGAGCGTCCGGCTCACTTCTGTGAGGAATATCTTGTTTGTATGAGCTGGTTTTGACTTGCAGCCCATCACCATTTGGAAACTTTGAGTTGCTCTGATGGATTCCAGCGGGTCGATGCCAGCTCTGCTCGTACCTCCCTGGGCTCACAGGCTCTTTCCCCAGCCCTGGGTGCCCCGGGGTTGTGACTACCCGAGTCTGCTTTGTGGTGGGAGGGGATATTAATCCCATGTGAATGCAAATGGTACTTGCTGTTGTTACTACTTGCTGAAGCTTTTTAACCTGTCTGAACTGCACGAAGTGCCCTCTAACTCAGAGCAAATAACCTTGTAACAGCTTATTTTGTCAGCATAGAATAATCACCTTGTATCTGTAAAAAATAAACCAACCCTTGATCTTTATGGTCTTTTACTAGCTCCCACTTTAAATCAGGCTGTAGTTAAATGGGACAAGCTTCTACAAGTGCTGTAGTTGGTTCCGTGACTTCAAAATTAGGTGGTTGGGAGTGTTTAATCACAGGCCTGTGGTGTAAAAAAAATCCCATTTGGCACACAGGTCAGTTGCTCGAGAAGTAGAGAGAAAGTTGCTTACAGCTGGGACCCCCAAATGTCTTTTGGGACTCCCATCTTCTCCCACCAGTTTGAAATCAGTTCAGGAAGATCATTCTGGCGTCTCTGGTACAATTCTGTCACCCATGGTCACTTGGAATCCTTGAAGCCTTTGCAGAAGTGCTGTCGAATGGAGCGTTTCTGAAGGCGGGCAGCAGTGCTGGGATGGGTGTGTGAAACAGTGGGGGTTTAGCCCCCGAGCTACTCGCACCTCTGTTTCATGGTGCCTCAGTTCTTGGTATCAGCCTTCTCCTGAGAGTGTCTTATCTCAAGTGGGGTCAGATCTCTCCTTCCTTGGCCAGACATGTTTATTCTTCCAGGCTTCTAAAGTTTTAGTATCTAAAACTAATTTTTCCTTAGAGAAAAGTAATTTATTTAGGCCTCTGAAACTTACCTTGCAGACTGACTTGTGTTTTTCTTGTGTTTGGGCAAACTTGGTTTTGTAATTTATTTCTACACTCACACACACAAAAAAAATTGTAATAGGATTTCTTACTGAAACATCCTCAGGCATTTTTAAAAAATGAAAAATGTGCTCCCGAACACGCCTCCTTTGTGCCTGGAGGTCATGGTACGTGTATGGAGGGTTGGATATAATCATAAAGTGCTTAATGACCAATTAGCGGGGTTTCCTGGAAGCAGCGTGGGGTGCCCCACCAGCCCCCTGTGAGAACATCTGGGGTACAGTCAGGCTGCAGGAAGGACGTGTCGCAAGTTCAACTAGTTCTGCTTAAGTCTGACCGAGGCTGAGTCACGTAAGTAACCTTGACCCGTGGATGATGTCTTTTCCTGAAGCGCTGCTGCTCCAGCCTCCCTTCCTGCCCCTCCAGGAGCAGTTCCCCCGGGGGCTTGGCGGCTGCTGGGGGACCGCTGGTCACAGTGGCCACGCTCAGCCTGGCTGGTGGCCGAAGGATGTTTGGCAGAGCAGCTTTCCACAGTTCCGGTGGCTCACGGACCTACCTTTGGACTGTGTTTTCGAAAGCTGAACCCGCTGGCCTCTCGCTGCAAGAGCAGTTTGAAAAATACAGGAGTTATAGCCTGCAGCGGCCTCTCTTGCTTTTCATCTCTTTATTACTAATCTGGTTCTGCACAGTTATCTTGCCTGAGATGAAGAGTGATTTCACTGTTTGTGTGACAGCAAATGTTAGACATTTCCTCACCTGGCTTGTGACATCTTGCAGACTGCAAGGCATTCCTCCCCCCAAAAAGCTCTTCTCTTAGTATTGTGTTTAAAAGTATCTGCCAGGCACCTGGGTGAGCAGAGCAACGAAACGAGCATGTGAGTGTGGGGCAGGAGCAGCCCTCGCAGCGCCACGGGGGGCATGCCATGTGTGGCAGGGCATGGTGGCTTCTGGTCCCCGCACAGTGACCCGGGGTGGCCGGGTCCTAGCCAGCTCCCAGTTATGGCCAACTGACCGGGGGGTGTGCAGCGGGGAGGAAGGGACACCTTCCTCCGGGGTGAGAGGGGTGAGTGAAACGCTTCTCCTGTGATGGAGCTGACTAAGCCCAGGCTCGGTCTGTGCTCTGGGCACTGCCCCCCAGCAGTGGGACACCCACGGGGCTGTGCTGCTGCTGTGGGGCTGTGGCAGACCCGTGGAGCACCTCGCCAGAGCACAGGGGATGCTAAATTCCTGCGAGGACTTCATCTTGAACGGAAGGAGCTCAGAGACGGAGCGAGGGTTGGGAGAAGCGTTGCAGGCTCTTGGTCTGCCCCGATGAGCATCACGCTGCAGCGCCGTGCCGGCTGTGGGCTGCTTGTTTGGGCAGTGGCAAACACCACGGGCTGGTTTGTGTGTTCTGGTTTTGCAGCAGGGTCGCAGGAAGCTTTGTTGGCTGGAGAAGCAACAATTTGAAATAACAGCCCTGTCTGAGCCGGGCAGAGTTCAGAGAGTGAGGAGGGGAGGGAGGGAAGAGTGCACTGGTCTGAGGATTGTGTGTGGCCTCTTCTCGGTGGCTGAATTGTTTTTGCTTGTAGAGGGTGAATTCTTGCTTTGCACTAACACTTTGCACTAATACCTCTTCAACTCATAGCTGGTTTTATAAAGTCACCGCTGTCTCAAAAGAGACTGACTCAGGACAGCGTGGAGTTGTACTGCGAGGCGATTGGCAATCCTATCCCTGAGATCCAGTGGTGGTTTGAGGGAAACGAGCCAAATGAGACCTATGCTCAGCTCTGGGATGGCGCACGGCAGGACCGTGTCAAAATCAACGCCACCTACAACCTGCACTCTACCAGTACCATCTACATCGCAAACCTCACAAGCGACGACTCGGGCATGTATGAGTGCCGGGCCAGCAACGACCCCGACCGCAACCACTTGTCGAAGAGCCCCAAAGTCAAGTGGATCCGTTCCCAGGCGAACGTTTTTGTCATCGAACGTGAGTGGCCACACTGAGGCCTTGGCACTTGCTCGGACACCAGTGTCTTGAGTCTCCTGCCATGTTCACCCCTGCACCCGTGTCCTGTGGCTCCCGAAAGCTCCCCTCACCCTCCCACCCCAGCTGTAGAACCGAGAGACTCCCACCCTCTGTCATCTCCCCCACCACCTGTGACTTGACCCGAAATGGCCCTGCTCAAAAAGGGTTGTGGCTTCCCATCCAAAGCGCCCTTCGGCAATCCTGTGCCTTTCCCAGAGCCAAAGACCTGGAACGTGCCGCTTATTCCCAAGTGCCTCCGAGTCCCGGTGCTGGCTTGCAGAATTGAGTCTTGATTCTGTGGTAGGCTCTGCCCTCACCACCACTGACAAACCGGCCCTTCCCTGCAGCTCATGCAGCTCCTGCTCCTGCCAACAGCCTTGCTCTAAGCTCGCTTTCCTGCCGTAGTGATACAAGCTGTGGGGAACAAACCTGCTTTGAGTTTCCTGAGATGCAACCGTTTTTGAGGTGGCCGTGTCTGCGTGCGACACTGAGTGTGATGTAGTTGCTTGTCTTGTGGAAGTGGCAGATTCCTCTGCTCACGGAGCTGGGGTCGAGCTCTGGAGCTAATGGGCGGCCGCTTTGAGGGGCAGAAACCGGGGCCAGTGTGAGGGGATGGAACACCCTGCTGAGGTCTTTCCAGGAATCCTGATGTTAGCAGAGCAGCCTAGCAGTCTCTTCAGCATAGGTGTGCTAGAGCATCCAGAACTCCAGCAGAACCTTCTTCCAGTGGAATTTGAGTAGGAGGAAAAGCAAAATGCCTCTCAGCCCTGGGCAAAACCTGTTCCTTCCAGGAGATTGAGACTGGGAGGAAGGATAGGGACTGTTGTGCCACAGGGCTGTGTGATGGCGCTGCTGATGGCAGCTGTTTCCTTGGTCTGCTCCTGCAAGTACAAACACCTGAGTCATCTTCTGCTGCATAATTTACTGCTGCTTGGCACATGGAGGCCAGCACCTTTTGGAGTCATGGTTCTGTGTTCTCCATGGAGTAAATCTAAGTATAATCTTTTGGGCTGCATCAGCCGATGCACGTATTGCTTGCATACGGGCTTGTTTGCTGCCCCTCCCAACCGAGGGGCTCGGCTGCCATCAGTTACGTTACCTGGAGGTGTCTAAAGCTGCTCAGATTCTGGGCGGTGTTGACGCAGTGAGTGCTTCAGTGGCTCGTAAAAGCAGAGCCATGCTCTGCCCTTCACAGTATGACCTTTTCCATTGCTTATTGAGCACTTGGCTCTGCTGGAGCTGCAGCCATCGTAGGGACAGCAGGGACTCAAAGCCACCCAGAGCAGCCAGCAGCAATCTTGCTGGTGGTCAGCATCGGCTATCACTAGGTGCAGTCAGCCCTGGTCGCCTGGCTTTCGAGTCTCTCCTGTGCTCATGGTGTTAGTTCTGGTAGGAAATTGTTGGCAAAGGTAAGTGCAAGCTGTGATAGAGACAAGGAGCGGTGGGGTTTGCATTAAAGGTTCTTGGGCAGGCACGTGACCTCTGGAATACCACATGTTAACTTAACTTGAATTATTTACCAACGCAGGTCCAGACATCAAAGCTCAAGTAACCATCGATTCTGGCAATCTGGTCCTTTCCTGTAACATGACAGCGCCTTCCCTTGGCATCGAGGGCCATGAATGGATGCATGGGGACAAGATACTTCGAACCGACAAGGACTCGAGTCCTTTCACCAGTCACACGTGAGTGTCAGAGGCAAGGTCAGATAAGAATCTGAACCCAGGGGATGGGTTTTTTACCAGAGGCAGTTATTGTTTCCTGTGGGCTGAACCCAAAGTGAAGTGCGTGCAGTCTTGCTGAGAACGTAGGTTTTTAAACTTCAGAACATAAGATGAGCTAAACAAAGTTTTGATAGGGCCCAAGGCTTTCTCCTTTACGGGGAAGAAGGGGCAAAAAGGAGGAGGAAGGGAAAGTTATATGCTGCAAATATTCTTCTATGAAGAGAAGCTCTGCTGCTTGGTGTGTGTGCAGGCGTTCGGCCGGGCTGCTGGTCTGTCAGGGGCTGCATGGAACGCGGCTGGGGCTACTGCCTGGCCCGTGCCTGCACCCACACCGACGTGCTAGAGCCATTCTCCCTGAGCTGCCAGGGACCCTGCTCTGGGCGGGACATCGCTCCCTGCTCCCAGGGGCCTTGTGTGAAGTGGGAGACTGCAGGGTCTGTTGTCCTTGGAGTTTATGTACCTGTCCAAAGTCCAGCCGTTCTTACAGACCAGGCTGGGGAGCTGCCTGCAAGTTATGGTTGATGCTCAGAAGCTGTTTGCAGGGTGTAGCTGAGCAGGATTGGGAATACCGGCCTTATTGTACCAGTGCAGTGAGCTTTCCTTTCCGATTACGGTCAGGCCGGGCTGGCACTGACCCAGCAGCTGTAGAGGCATCATGTCCTTTTGTATGGCGGTGCCGACGTGCCTGTCTCCCCATAGCAACAGGGAGCTGAACAAGGATTAAAGTATTTATAACCCAGCCTCCCTCGCGTGACCTCAATTCCTCAGCTGAGTGGTTTTTGGAAGTGGGAAGCGTCATGCACAGCAGAACTAACAAACAGCCTGTTGTCCCAGCGCAGCCACGGGACCAAAACTTTGCTGGGTCCTTCCCTCCAGTGGGTATTACTGAGCCGCAGAATGAGATGTTTGTTGTGGTGCAGCATAATCCACTAAATCTCATTGCAGCAGCTTTACTGAAAGGAAAATGGGAGAGGTCTCCCTACACTTGGACCGATCCAGAGTAGCCCAGGCTGTTGTTTCTTTGCCATGTGTTACAGTGGGCTTTCCTGCAAGGGAAGAACAGCCTTCCTTGGAGTCTGTTGTCCTCTGCTCCTTGCCTGTCTCCTTTAGGGGTGATCTGTGGGGCTGAGGACTTACATGGTGTGTGTGGCCATGCCCTGGGTTGTGCTGACTAGAGGGCTGTCTTGTTGCACTTCAGATTCTGTTGGCTTTGCTCAGTAGGGTGTGATTTATTTATTTTTTTTAATGAGCCTGAGGTCTGTGGAAGAGGGAAGAGCTGGAGTTGGCCACTTCTGGAGTGTACATATGGCACTGCACCTGGTGGTGGTGTAGTGTTGTCCTGGAGCTCCTGGTTCACTTCATTTCTACCAGCTAACAGTCTAGGCCTTAATTCTTTTCCCTTTGTAGAGGCCCTGATTGCAAGAGTATTTCAAGTTAGGGAGTGAAAGCCACTGGTTTTTCAGGATTCAGAACACAAGATCGGGGGTCTCAGTGATCACTGACTGACAGAGCTGTGTCCGGGCTGTCTGTGACATCCTTGTTGTGTGGGGAGTTGGGTTGCTGCAGGGACATGGTGCAGCGTCAACACTGGCACTGTAATGGGAGAAATTGCCTATGGAGGAGGTCACTGACACTTAGAGATGGCTGTTCCTGTGGGTCTGGAGTTTGGGGTCTGTGGATAAGTCCCTTGTGCTCAATGCTGATCTGATGTCCTGGTTTTTTTGGTAGAATTGAGGGGAAGATGGAGGAGCACTCTGGCATCTACGAGTGTGTCTACAAAACAAGCCCAGAGATAAAAGGACAAGTGAATATTTCAGGTAACTTCATTTGTTTGCTTCTGGGTCTGAGGAGGGGTATGGGGAAGCTGTGATCTCCTGAGCACTTTGGTATCTTTTCAGCGTTTGCGAAGCTGCTTCAGCCCTTGTTAATTAGGCTGCAGGACACTAGGCACGTACTTGGACTGCCAGGCTTGCTCTGTGGGACAGCTGCATTTTATCAAGCAGCTGAAGTGTCTGTAGGGTCAGCTCTCAGATCCTGCATTAGATCAGCTTCTGCTGTGGATGTGCTCACATGAGTAATGGGAGAGGGATAATACCTGGTGGACAAATCTGAGCCTTTCTTGAAGCAGCTTGACATTCTTTCCTCTCGGAAAACGCCAAACAATGGGCACGTGAGGGGAATAGACCCAGTGATGATTTCTTAAACTGAAGTCAGGCTTTATGGGTAGCTTGCATTCTGGCTAGGTAGCCTTCGGGGAGTACAAGTGTTTACTATAATGAGGGGTCTGATTTTCTTTCTCTCTTGCTGTAGTTGCACCCCAGGTGGTGGCGTACAAGAAGTCTGAGCACGGAAATGAGGGGGACACTGGCGTGCTGACCTGCAAGTGTTCCTCATTCCCCTCTGTCAAGACTTGGATCTGGTACAAAAATGGTAAAGAGGTAAATGCTGTGGTTTGCTCTTTCTCCCCTCCTGCCTACCCCACTGCCCCGCAAAGAGCCGGAGGACCTGGTCCCATCAGAATTAGCTATTTCAGTGTAGCCTCCTCGGTGTTTGGGCGAGGAGGATCTCTGTTGTGGTGGGACCACGCATGGTAAGTGAGCAGTTCCCCTCACGTCGGCACTGTCATGAGAGCTGTCTGTCTGTCTGTCTCCAGGCCATCGTCAATGGTTCTGGTCGATACATTATCAAGTCCAGTGGCAACAAGACAGAGTTACGCATTCTTAAACTGAGCATTGAGGAGGATATGGGCGACTACCACTGCAATGCTACCAACGATTACGGCGTCGGTGGTGCTGTAATAAACCTGCGTGTACGCAGCCGCCTGGCAGCACTCTGGCCCTTCCTGGGTATTGTGGCAGAAGTCCTCGTTCTTGTCACCATCATCTTCATCTATGAGAAGAGGAGGAAGCCAGATGAGGTTCTTGATGGTAAGAGGGGGTTAAATATTTCTGGGGAGACCAAGTAGGGTCCAGGCCAAATGTTCTGTCTGTCAGATCAGCATTCCTTTGAGGGCTGCTTCTCAGGGTGCTTTTTCTAAAACCGTGGTAGCTCTGCCTGGCTGCTCTAGCTGTGAAGTTGCAAGTAATTGCACCGTTTCTTTCTGATGGTCCTTCAGCAAGCTGTGCTTTGGATCTGGGGCGAGATAAGATTTGGTGCGGGTCAGCTTGACCCTTGGTCTCACCAGTTCCTCTGCACTTAGCTCAAGTGCTTCAGGTGAGTGTCTGCAGGGCTGGGTTTTCTTCAACTGCTAGCACTCTGGAGAAGCTGATTTCTGAATAAATAGTACAGCTTTTCTGGTGCTGCAAAATCAGGGGACTCTGTCAGTGGCTCCAGAAGACCAGGCTTAGCTTTGTCCAGCTTCAGTTCATGGATTTGTTTTGGGTCCTCAGATCCACACATCCTGATTCTCCAAGACTTCCTCAAATCCCAGTGCTATCTTTAATCTGTTCTGGAAATACCGGCTCCTCCCTTTCCTTATCAGTAAGAATCTGCATTGTGTTAGCCCTCACCCCTGCCTTATCTGATCCAGAGAACAATGAAGTGTAAATGTTTGGTGTCCTTCCTGCTGGCTGGGTCAGGCCCCTCTGCTGGGGACAGCGAGGGGACAGCACGTGGGGAGGCAGTGGTGTGTGGGGAGAGTCTGGCTGGGGTATGGTGCGATATCCTTGCTGGTGTTATCTTTCCACTCTTCCCTTCTCTGCTGCTGGGTGCCTCCTTTCATGGTAAGTAGAAGATAGTTCCAGCCACGTTTCTGTGTCCGTCCTCTCACCAGCCCCACTGCAGATCTCGGTGCCCGAGGCAGCCCCTGCACTTAGGGCGAGAGCTTTGGTGCCGTGTGAGGGAGCCCGGACTGTGGAGGAGACGATGGGGAGCCTTCTGTTGGAAGGGGGCAGATTGCAAGGAGCTGGTGAAAGGCCCCAGGACTTGGAACGTGTTGGCAGAGCTGTTCGTAGCTGTGCTTCTCAGTGTAGCAGGAATGTGGTGTGCAGTGTGGTTATTTTGGTTTCACAAAAAGTGTGGGGAGGAAGGAGGCTGTGCTGCTGCTGAAATCCTCCTTCCTGAGGTCCCGTTTGGATGCCCCTGTACTGGCTGTTGCTCAGACCCAGGAGCCATCCGAATTGGGGTGCAGTGGGGATGGGTGGATGGTGGCAGCTCTGCTGTCTCTCCAGGTGGGTCTGTGGCTCTCTCCTCTGTTTTTCGGTGCTGACGGTGGGAAGCCCAGCTGGTACGTGGAGGATTCACAGGGGGCAAGTGCTGAACAGACATTACAGTCAGCAAATGGTGCTTTGGAGACTGCCTGGATGCTTCCTGGTGTAATTCTGCCCCTGGGGGCTCCTAGGGCAGTCTCAGGGGTGCCCGAGGGTTAATGAGGTGCCAGCCCTGACCTCTGCTGATGGCGGGGGGGCAGAGGGGGTTATCCTGTCAGCCAGGCCTGCCCTCTGCCAACGGGAGCAACTGCGTAACAGGAGCTTATGTCTAAGTTTGTGCCTTCTCTAAGCTTAAACAAGAAGCAGATTAAAACTCGTGCTGGGGGGGCGGGTGTTGTGGTCAGAAGTAGCCCCTGCTCTGCCGGGCCCTGGGGAAACAGGAGCCTGTGGGAGAGGTGACCTTTTGGGTTCAGTCCTGTGCAGTGTCCAGTGTGTCCAGTAACCCGCCTGGAATGCAGGCCCCAGGGTTTTAAGAGGTAGCAGATATTACTTCTTACATTCTGTTCCCTGACGCTGTTCTTTCTTTCTTTCTGTGCTGTCCTGAATGTGAAGATGATGATGGAGGTTCGGCACCGCTGTAAGTACCTTGTTTTTTCCTACTTAGCCAGATTTGTACTGGCAGATCACATCCACGCAGGGAATCTGCTGTGAATATAAAAGCCGGCTGGTGTGGGAGTAGCACAACGTCTCGCTGGGTGGGAGACTTTACCCCCCACAGTTGATTTAATGTGGTCTGTTATAAACCACACACAGCTGGGGATGGCACCGGTGTCTGGGTGACACTGTCCCAGTGACTGCTCTCCTCTGGCCTGATCTTCACCATCTGTTTGGACCCCAACTGCATTACTGAGTGGGGCTTTGCGTGGCGTGTTTCCTCACTGCCCCTTTTCTCCTTCCAGGAAAAGCAATGCCACAAACCACAAGGACAAGAACGTCCGCCAGAGGAATGCTAACTAAGAGCAGGGGCCAGGTGAGTGCCATTCCCAAGAGCAGCTGCTGTGCCGGGCTCTTCACCTCCAGCCCGAGGTGCCCGTCTCCCACTGGAACCTGGGGTCTGGCCCAGCTGCAGGGTCTGCACCTGCAAAGGGTCTCTGGAAGAAGCAGAAGCTTCTGTGTGGGCAGAAGCTCTTCTGGCCCAACCTCGTGCTGCAGGATGTGGGGGGACAGTGTCGGGGTGAATTCGGGCACAGACCATTAGTAGCCCGGCAGGAACTTGCCGGAGCGGCTGGGACTCTGTGTGGGGAGCAGCGGCGTGTCCGGCTCTGCACAGGGAGAGGAGGGAGAGTGTTGGACTCCGTGTGGGGCTCTGAAACACGGGGAGGTTGGGACGGCCTGGTGACTGCTGCCCTGGGCTGGAGCAGGAGATGAGTCCCAGCCCAGAGCTTCCTGCGACAAGGGGCAGCCTTTGTCCTGGGCTCTCCATCGACCTCCCCCAGCGCAGCCCTTCTGGTACGACTGGGTTATCTGACTGGCTTTTCTTTCTCTCCTGACAGGTGATGTGAAGATGAAGAACTTGTCTGGACAATTTTGGTTTGTTTTTTTTTTTTTGGTAAAATAGCACCATGAGATACTCTAGTGTGTCCTTGCAATTCAGTTACTTCACTTTCTAAAGAAACTTAAGTTGTAGATTTTAAAATACACTTTTTTTTTTTTTTAAGAGTTGTGGGAGGGTTTTTCTACCTGTTAATGTAAATCCCTTGTTTCTGGTAGTCTAGGTCACTGGCTGTCTCTGTCCTGGGTTTCTTTGTGGTGATGTAAAGGGGGGTGGGTGGGAGTAGAGCTTATTTCTCCCTCGCCTTGGGGAGGAGCAGGGTGTGTTGGTTGGGCTGTTGGGAGATGCCATCGCTGTTTGTGGCCACTCAGGGTCCTGTGGAGAACCTGAAACTGCAGTCCCTCGTGTGCTGCCCCATGGGACGTGGCTGCCATGGCCTGTGTCCCCAGCAGGTCTGGCATCTGGGGTCAGGGTCAGGGAGACCCGAAGGCTTTAGGAGGGTGGTTCTGTCTCTCCCATCCCTCCCCTGGAGCCGGCTGTGCCCTTCCCTGCCGTGGAAGCGGTGTGTCTCCTGTGAGCTGCTCCGGGGCCAGCAGGCACATCGGCTGGTGCAGCTCGTTCCCTGGCGAGGGCCACACCACCCGCACCCCGAGCCCTTCCCGGGCAGATCCCGGCGGGATCCTCCTGAGCCGGTCCTGGTTACTCTTCAACAGACAACCATGAGCCGGAGCTGGACATGGGATCAATCACTGCTGTGGACTTACGCCCCAGGTTGTTGGTGTCTCCTGGAGTCTGCGGTGGGGAGGGGGCAGAGCGGGCGGGGGCTGGGGGGGTGTGACCGCGTGTTCTTGTGCTCGAGCCGTGGCCGTTTTGTGTGACAGGAGCCCGAGAGCGGACAAACGCTCAGTGGAGTCTAACACCTGTGTCGCTGGGTAGTGCTGAACTCTGTTAACACACTTCACAAATAAAGATGATTCCTCTCTCTTTTTTTTTTTTTTTTTATCTTTTCCCCACCTTTGTTGGACTCTGGTCTCTCCTGTTGCTGCCCCCCGGGGTTCCTGACCTGCTGACTCACTCCTGGCGGCAGAGCAGGGCGCTGTGTCTCATCTCTCTGCCTGGGCTCTAATCATCCAGGAATTGCATCAAGAGCTGTTCCAGCCTCTGCGAAGGGGCACCAGTGGCTGCTCCTGGCTCTGCAGAGCCCTGGGGAGAGTGGTCACCGCAGGACACTCGTCTGTTCGAGGACAGGCGTTACCTTGTCCTGCTGCGCAGTTTTCCGTGGGGTCTCGGTGCAGCCCCTGCAGGACTCACTCTTTGTTTGTCTTGAGCTTCTCTGTGTGGTTATTTTTCTTTCTCCCTGCTCTTCCGTGTTGGGGAGAGTGAAGGGGGGAGCCCTTTGCTGCCTTTGTGCCCAGCTGGGTCCCTGGGGAGGGGACGGAGGATGTGGTGGGGGGTCCCTTTCCTGCTCCCACCCCTGAGCTCAGGGGCTTCTGAGCCCCTTAGAGTGAGCCAGGGGCAGCTGGGGGCTGGAGGAGTGGCCCCAGGGCCTGTGCTGGCCCCAGCCCTGCTGGCCCTGGCCCCGCAGCCTCGCCCTGTGGCCAAACACTTCTCCCTGCCCGGGAAGGGGTAATTAGGGAGCGTGGCTCCGATTGCAGGGCTGTGCCCAGGGAGCCACTGGCTGCTGTGTGGTGGCCAGCAGGTCTCCAGCGGTGCCCGCAGCCTGGAGCTGTGGTGGCCCCATCCCTCTTAGCGTTTCTGCTGCCTCCGTGTGTCACCGGCCGTGGGGCCGGCCGGGCAGCGTGGCTCCGCAGCACGTAAGTGGGTTATGCAAGGCTTTCGCAGCCGGCCTCGTGCTGCCCGGTGCCATCCTGGTGAAAAATCAATGCATGGCTTAATTTCCTTGATGAGGATTATGGGCCCTGCCTGACCTGGCTTTTGGGCCGCAGCACAAAGGGCCGCTTGTGCCTTTTGTTTGGCAGGAGGGAAACGGCCCCGGGAGGGGATGGAGCGGTGTCGTGCTGCTCCCCGCCGGGCCCCTCGCCCCCAAACAGCCCCCCACGCGCTGCCCAGGCCCCGAGGCGTCGAGCTCCGCACGGGGACGGCGTGAAGAGGCCTCTGCCACGGTGCCCGCTCCCTCCGGGGACAGGGTGGGTGCTCTGGGCACCCCCGTCTGCGGGGACCCCCCTCGCCCTCTGCCTCCCCCCCCCTCGGGGACAGCCCTGAGCTGCCACCTCGCTCCGGCCTCGCTTGCTCTCTCCCGTGTCTCCGGCCTCCTGCCCGGGTTCAGCCGCGGTGTCGGCTCACGGGGGGCTGCTCTGGGCCGGGGGGGCTGCGCTGTGCTCGGGGGCGGTTTGGAGAAAGGGGGCTGTTGCGGGCAGCAGCGTGAAGCCGAGGGGGCGATTTGTGCGGGGCGAGCCCGCTGTGCCCCGCAGCGCGGCTTTTGGGGTGTCCCCTTCCGCGGGGCCGCCGCGGGAGCTGAACACGCACCGTCCGGCTGCGCCTCCGACCGCGGGCGGCAGATGGTGCCACCCGCCCCGGGCACATCGCCCGCGACACCGGGACCGCCGGGGCCGCGGAGCCGTGTCCCCGCCGCCGGGGCAGCTCCGCTCCCGCGTCCGCCCCCTCCGAGGGTGCTCGGGGCTCACCGGCCTCCCCTCCCCGGCGTCCCCCGACGCCCCGCAGCCCGGGGAAGCCGCAGCGGGAAGAGCACGATCCCGGGGGGCAGGGGGAGGCGGCGGTCCCCCCCGACGCGTTCCGGGACCCAGAGCGTCGGCCCCGGCTGCTCCTGGCGGCGGAGCGGGCGGACCCCTCGGCGGGGCGGGTCCCGGGGCAGGGAGGCGAACGGGCTTTTCACGGGGCAGCGCCCGAAGCGCTCCCTCCCCGGCGGGGCGGACGGGCCGGCG
>JAOXJK010000014.1:3152626-3164949 GCA_025774025.1 Xenus cinereus
GGCACCTTGAGCGGAGCCGGAGTCGGCGGCGCGGATGCCGCTCGCCCGGTGCGGGGAGGGGCCGGCGGCCGGGCATCCCCCTCCCCGGTGGAGCATCCGCCGATCCGGGGGCGCCAAGAGCCGTGGCGGGGGGTGCCCGGGCAAGGGCGTCCCCTCGTCCTGCCCGGGGCTCGGCCCCGCGCGGCCCCTCACCGGGCTGTGCCCCTGTCCCCGAACCGCGCCGGGGAAGGTGTCGCCCTCCCCTCGCAGGGCCGGGGGCCTGGGCGGGAGAACGTGCCGCTCGCTCTGCTGCCACGCAGCGCTTTGCGAAGGCTCCCCCTCCCCCAGGGAGGCCTGATCCCGGCCCCGAGATCCAGGGAGCCTGAGGAGGGATTCACCTCGCTCCCGAGATCCAGCCTGTGCGGGTGGCAGACCCGGGGATGGAGACTCTGCAGCTCCGGCTCCTTTCCACCCCCTGAGCCCCCGGGGAGCCCAGAAGTGGCAAATGCTTCCCGGGCCCTGCGCAGGCTACCGGGGGGGATGTGTGGCTCGTCCGGCTGGGGCAGGTGGCACATCACCTTGTGGGCGTGGGTGGCCGAGACGCCGCTGGCATCACGGGTGACCCTGAAGGGTCTGGGGGGAGCGAAGGGCTCGGTTCAGTTGTTCTGCTGCTGTTCTGGGGCACGGTTCGGGGAGGCTCGGGTGCAGGTTCGCTGGGCACAGGCGAGTGGGTGCACGGTGTGGGGGACACCGGACCCCGGGATCTGTTCACTCTTGGCACTGATGGGTCCTCACCGGCTCGGGGGTCCCCAGGGCAGGTGGAGGTGGCCGTGGGCTGTGGGGTTTGCCTTGGCCGGGTGGGCTTGGAGCAGGGACAGGCTCCTGCACCGCCTGCTCCTCCTGCCCTCGTGCGCTGCTCCTGGGCTGATCGGGCATCTTCCAGAGGAGCAGCCCGAGGCCTGAGGCCTCCTCTCGGGGCTGATCTCCCCCACAGGGGTCTTATGTCCTTGCAGCAGACATTCCCATTGGGAACCCACTGTATCCACGGGAGCCCCTTCCTTGGCCGTCTGGCGACCCGGTCTGTGGCGGAGCCAGGGTGAGGGGCGGCTGCACCGTGTGGCCATCGCCGGTCCCGTGTCAGAGGGGAGGGAGCTCCGCCATCGCTGCCGTGACAGGGCAGGTGTGGTGGTGCCAGGTGGAACCCCTGCACTGGGGGGGTTCCCAAGAGAATGGGGGGCTCTGCTCCTGTGCTCCGCTTTGCCCTCAGCGGCTGGGGAGGCTGGGAGCGAGGTGACAGCCTGGCCCTGATGTCCCCCCACCACCACTGCACCAGGGCCGGAGCCTCCTCCGAGCCGGCAGAGCCGCGGTGCCGGTGGCAGATCCTGTGGCACTGCCGAGAGCGGGGTCTCCCTGTGGTAAGGCCGCGGCGGGAGCGAGGCCTCGGAGGCTTCCCCATGGTGCAGCAGCGTCGCTCCCCGGGCTGGTGCTTGCAGCGGGCACCGGTCCCTGCGGGGTGACCTTGGGGAGTCACCCTGGCTGTCCTGCCCCGCGCTGGCTCCGTCCCTCCCAGAGCCGCTATCAAGACTCGAAACCCATTGGGGAAGAGGCGCTGCCCGTGTTTTGATGCTGGATGGGGTGGGAGAGATCCCTGCCCAGCGGGGAGGAGCCGCGGGCAGAGCCACGGCATCGCTGGGGCTACAACCGCTCAGAAACAGGATCAGCTCCAGGCAGGGCTGAGCGCTGGGCCCTGCGCAGCCCGCTCTGCTCCTGCACGTTCAGGACGTGTGTCCGTCTCTTCCACGCTGCCCTGCCTTAATATCTAGTAATGATAATGGAGCATGGACCCAGCCGTGTTTCCCCTGCAAAAGCCGTTTTCCCATCTTAAGATAAAATCATTACCCATCTGCATGTGTGACATCATTTCATAATCGGAGCCGTTCAGCGATTCTGTCTCCTCACGGACACAGCTCTGTGATTACTCATGCAAAATTCAGGGGCAGACTTGCTCCAGGAATGAAAGTTGCTATTTATTTGCATAACTATTGAATTATTAGGAAGCAGCCTGGGTGGCTGGTTGAAATCCTGAGCTGCAAATCTGGTAACAGAGACCTTGTAAATTGTGCGCTGAAGTAGATGGTGTCATGCTGAGCCCCCTCCTTTGGGCGCCGCGCTCAGTTCTCCTCTCTGTCTTTGCCGCTTCTGGTCTTTATCGACAGGAGGAAAAGCCCAGATACCCTCGACTTTCTCCTTATTTCTGTTGGTGTTTCTGCAATGGGGGTATCGCTCTTGACCCAGGGCACGTTGCTGGTCTGGCTCCCATCCTTACTGGGGAGCCGGGACCCAGCGGCACCCCCCGGGGGAGCGGGTGCTTCCTGGGGGTGCGGGAGCCGGGGCACCGGGGGAGGGTTGTGTGAGCCCGGGAGGAGGCAGCAGTAGCGCCGTGAGCTGTGCACAGCCCGTGGTTCAGTGGTGGCAGCGGTGCCGCTCTCCCCGTGAGCATGGCAGGGTTGCCCAATGTGGCTACCCAGTGTCCCCTCGTGGCACCCCCAGCTCTCCACCAGGCGTGGGGCTGGGGCTGAGCCGTGGGGTTTTGCTGCTGGTGAATTCCCGCTGCAAGAGCTGGTCCCGCAGCTGAAGCCACACCTGGAACACGTGTCCCTGTTGCTGCTGGGCCAGAGCCTTCCTCATCCCGAGCTGAATTGGTTTCTGGGGCTTTGCCTGGGTGATGCCACCACCTTGTTCGTGCCACCATCGGGCTCCCGAGCAGAGGCACCCGGGTGACTGGGTGCTGTTGCTCCTGACGTGTCCAGCCGCTGCTGGTCCCCATGTTACCATCCCCTCTGGTGGGGGAGTCGGGGAGCTGCGACCCCCCCTCTGCGGCGTCAGTGTGGGGCAGCCGGGCTGGAAGCCACTGCTTGGTCACCAGGGAAGGAAAGCTGTGAGTGACGGTCTGGGGGGACTGGGAGGGTTTGGGTCATTGAGCAGTTCCCGAAGCCTTTATCCCCCCTCCCCTCCCCAGGGAATGTGGGTAAAAGGCTTTTCCAGGGGGGAGCAGCACCAGTTGTTCATCCCAACTGGCTGTGCTGGGACACAGGGTACGGGTGCCACATTGGGCGCTGCACCTCTCCGCTCACTGGGCTCGGGCAAACTCCTGCCATTGGCTTCTTAACCCACTTCTAAGAGTGACCTCGTTTTTGGAATATGAGTATTTAGTGCAAGTTTGCAAAGCGCCGATCCTGCGCCGATCCCGCACCGTCCCACCCACTGGGCAGCCCCGTGTTTGCAGCCGGGGCCCTGGTCTGGGCCGAGGGGCTCAGCCCTCGGGGACACCCCCTGCAGAGCAGGGTCTCGGGGAGCATCGTCTGCTGCGGAGGGGAGTGACGTGTTGCACCGAGTGCACGGAGGTGGCTGGATCGTCCCCGGCAGCTCCCGGTGCTCCGTGTGCCGGCGATGGAGCTGAGCAGGGATGTCCCTCATGTCCTGAGGCTGTGGCCCCACCAGGTGGCTCGGGGAGGGGTTCTCCTGGCCCCCTCCCAGGTGGTAACAGCGGGTGGACGGGGAGGACTGGACGTTGGGATTGCCCCATCCCTCTCCAGCCTCGGGGTTTGGGAGGTGATGGGGAGGCGGCGGCTCTGGGGGGGTACATGACAGGGGGTTTTGGGGCCAGGAGCGTGGTGGGGTCGGTGGGACTTGGTGGGGGTGCTCGACTCTGACCCTGCTCCCACCCAGGACCTGGGGGGCGGCACCGCGGTGCCGGGCTTTGGGTGGCCGATGGAGCAGGAACAAAGCCCCCGTTCGCAGAGGCTTCGGCATCTTCTGTCACCGTCGCTGTCGTTCAAGTGGGTCAGAAGCACAGGAGCGGGTGCTGAGGATCCTAATTAATTTATTTTCAGATATTTTTAGTAGCCTGCATTGGGTCTTTTTTTCTATGCACACACTGCCCTCCGAGGAAGAAAGCGTTGTTATCGCACCCGGCTCCCCGAAGAGGCCGCACGGAGTCAGCCGTGTGCTGGGGGGGACCGGGAGCAGTTTATCTTTCTCAGCAGGACGAGCTCTGCCCTGGCTCAGCCAGATTGCAAAGGGATTTGAGCCAGAGGAGAGTTTTGCCCAGCTGGCATGGTTATTAAATCTTTGTTCTTCGCAGCTTTGCGTGGCTGATGCGCCCATGGGACTCGCGTTGTGCGGCAGGGCCAGTGCTGGGCAGCGGGAGATGCTGGGGGCGTTTAGGGGGCAGATCCAGCCCGGTGCTGCTGCCGGGGGCTGCCCCAGCCCTGGCAGCATCTCTGGGGGGTCGTGCCGTGCAGCTGGACCCCCAGGAGTCCGGCAGGGCCCACCATGGCCGCAGTCTCACTACCCCCGGGGGGGTTGCAGGGTGCTGGAGCCGTTTGGTGCCGGTGGTTGGAGCTTGCCCGGGGGAGCACAGCCCCATCCTCCCGGCTGTCAGCAGGGGAGGGTACCCTGGAGACGGCCCTGGGTGTGAAGTCATCGTTGTGCAGCAGTGACATCACTCACGGTTGCCACGGCAACGTCTCACATGGGGAAGGTGTCATTGGAGAAAGGTCAGGAGCTGGGATGCTCGGCTCCTTCTGGTCCTGCGCTAATCTGCACAGCGTGGTGGGGGGGGATCCGGCCCATTTCCCCTCCCTGTGTGCAGGGGGTCCTGCCCCCCTTGTCCCCCTGTCCCTGGCAGCGTGGCCAGGACATCCCCCCCATCAGCCCGCAGCTGCCGGGGGCTCCTGCCTGGGGGGGGCGGCAGGCTGGGGGGGGCAGCAACGTGTGGGTGAGGGTCCTGCATGTCTGTGCCCATGGCACCGAGGAGTGTGTCCCCCTCCTGCCCCCCAGGCCAGTGCCGGGGCGTGGGGCAGGCAGGGACCGAGGGGGCAGCGTCCCCTCCACACGGCACTGCCGGGACGGGGCTGCGGTGACCTTGCAGGCGCTGGGAAAGGTCATCGGTGGCCCAGGAGACGGGGACAAGGAGAAAGGAGAGAAGGACGAGGGAGAGGCAGGAGAGGGCGGAGGAGCCCGGGCAGAGGCCTCCATCGCCGCCTCCGCCGTCTGACCGGGGCTGGGGCGATGCCGCCTCCAGCTGCAGCCGTACGTGACCGGGAGCCTCCGCGGCTCCTTCCACCGCGGCCGCGCTGCCGGCGCCCGCCCTGCAGCCCCTGCCCTGCGCCCCCCGAGACTGGGACCGCAGCCTGGTCCGGAGGGGTGGCCCCATCTGTCCCTGGGGACACTGTCCTCCAGCCTGGGGTCCCCCCTCTGGGAGCGGGGATGGGGGGGAGGGCTGGGCTTTCCCATCCTGCTGCCACCCGTGACCAGAGAGCATGATGGCCCCACAGTTTGGGGGTTGGTGGTCGCCGTGGCCGGCGGTTTGGGGGTGAGGGTGGTCCCCATCCCCGGGGGCTGCCCCAGGGTGGCTCAGTGTGAGGGTCTCCCCTACCAGCACCTTGTCGTTCTCCCCTCACACAGGCCCTGCCTGGGTTTGGGTGCTCAGGGCAGAGCTCTGGCCATCCCGGCATCGCAGGAAGAGCCCTGGCAGCCCCCAGGCTCATCCTGCACCCCCTCTGCTTGCACAGCGCCACCTCCACCAGGGACCATGCTGACCTGCAGGATTGGGCCCGGGGGCAGTTTGGAGAGGGGGGAGCAGGTTGTGGTCCCTGTGGAGGGGACAGGAGTGCTTGTGGCCAAGGTGACATCAGAGCGACAGCAGTGCAGGTCCCTTAGGGCAGGGCCCAAGGGCTGGATCCCCTTGACACGGGGTTGACTCAGGACACCATGACTCCCTCCTCTATCCTCTCGCTCCCTAGGTTTTACTGGGACTTCACAATGCTGCTCTTCATGGTGGGCAACCTGATCATCATTCCTGTGGGCATCACCTTCTTCAAGGAGGAGACCACGGCACCCTGGATCGTGTTCAACGTGGTCTCCGACACCTTCTTCCTGATGGACCTGGTGCTGAACTTCCGGACAGGGATTGTCATTGAGGATAACACGGAAATCATCCTGGACCCTGAGAGGATCAAGAAGAAGTACCTCAAGACCTGGTTTGTGGTGGACTTTGTCTCCTCCATCCCTGTGGACTACGTCTTCCTCATCGTGGAGAAGGGCATAGACTCGGAGGTGTACAAGACGGCCCGCGCCCTCCGCATCGTCCGCTTCACCAAGATCCTCAGCCTCCTGCGGCTCCTCCGCCTCTCCCGGCTCATCCGCTACATCCACCAGTGGGAGGAGGTGAGGGTCCCGCGGGATGCAGCCCCCACGGGGGGTCCCTTCTCTGGCAGCGGCCACACCGGCCAGAAAGAGTGGCAACTGGGGAGGGCCCTGCGAGGTCACCAGGGTCTGGGGGCTGCCTGAAGGGCCGGTGGGTTGGACGGCGTCTGTGGGGTGGCTGTGACCCTCCTTGGGGGGAGGCTCCAGCCATCCCCCGCCTTCCCCTCGGCTCTGTCCCCAGGGGGGACATAAGAGTGGTCCCGATCTGCTTCTGCGCCAAGGCTGTTGTTCCATTTGGGGCCAACCGAGCCACAGCTGAGCAATGCCCCGTGTATGTGTGCACAAGTGTGTGCACAAGTGTGTGTGTTTGGTGCTGGTGTTTGCCCAGCTGGCCCCGGTGCCGTGGTTCGGCACCACTTGGGCTGACAGCGTGGCCGGCACAAGCAGCCGTGCCACCCCGTGCTGCGCCAGCACCTCGACCGTGTCCCCGTGTGCTGGGGCAGGTGACAGTCCCTTGTCCCCGGTCCCTTCCATCTCCCTGCTCTGTGGGGACCTCGGGGAGCACGGGGGGGGTCTGCAGGAGCCCCAGCCCCTCGGGGGCAGGAGGCGGGGTGCTGCCCCGGGGCTGTGGGGGCTGGGAGGGGTCCGGACGTGGCGTGCTCGGCTTTGCTGCGTGGCTCCGGTGCGGGGGCTGGGGGCTGCGGCTCTGCAGGTGCTCACTGCAGCGGGGCTGGAGGGATGCGAGGGCCTTCGCTCCTTCCTCATCCTCCTCCTCCCCGTGTCCCCAGGCCCGGTGGGGGCATGCGTGGCTCTCGACTGGGTGTCCCGTCCCCCCCGTGCAGGCTCCACAGGCGAGCAGCGCTGCAGGGGCCGCAGTGCAGCCTGGGCACGGTGACACCGGCTGTGACGGCTGAGGGACGGCCGCAGACCCTCCTTCCCCCGCCTCCCCCACGCAGAGACAGCCGCTCCGCCAGCTGGGGTGGGTGCTGGGGGTCCGTGCCCGGCGGCCCCCGCACAGCACTGCCTGGTTCTGTCGTGGCTCTGTGTGTCCTGGCCTGACCCCGCAACGGGGAATGGCCCAACGAGCCGCACGTGGCTCTTCCCGCAGCTCCAGGGGGCTCATCCCCCCCAGCGCGAACAGGGCTCAGCCTGGCTCTCCCAGCAGAGCCCCCCACCCTCGCAGCACTGCCGGGGGCTGCCCCTGATCCCTGGGGTGGGGGGGGAATGGCTGCAGCTCCAGTCAGTCTGCCCCCATTCCCCCTGCCCGCATCCCCCCACCCCGTCCCTCTCCTTGCTCTGGGGCTGGGCTCTGCTGTGGGACCATCCTGCGCCTCCTGCGACCCCCGCATCCCAAAGCGTGTCCATCTCCTCTGTGCCCCCCCGCCAGGGCTCCCGCTCTTCGTCCTTTTCACTTTCAGATGGGACTTAGCAGGGAGAGCCCCGGGGACGAGTTAAACCCCTGCGTGGCTCTGCAGATTATCCTGGTAATCGCATCTGCTGACAAGGTTCAGGAGGGGAGCGCGGCCCCGATCCCCACCAGGACCTCGCCTGCTCTCGGAGGCAGCGGCCGGGGATGGCAGATGCGGCCGGAGCGGCTCCGGGGGGGCAGCTGGGGGCTGATTTTTCCCCCAGCAGCCTCGGCAGCAGCTGGGAGAGGGGCAGCCAGGGGCTGGCAGAGATGGGGACGGGGCTGCTCCTGCCTGTCCTTGCCCTGGGCTGCCCCTTCCCCAGCCCCTCGCCCTCCACCTTGTTCCCTCCCCATCACATCGCACCGGCTCTGCCTGTGCTGCCCACACCGCGTGCCCTCCCTGCGCAGGCAGCCACGGACCCCAGGCAGGGGACGCAGGGAGTCGGGGACGCTGTGCCCTTGCCCCTGCCCTTGCCCTGCGGCTGCTCCCTGCGATGCCCTACGGCTCCAGCCTTGGATCTGCAGCAGGGGGGAGGCTGGGAGTTTCACTGCCAGGGGATTAATTTCTTATTTTCTTTATTTTTTCCCCACCTTGAATTCACCTTTTCTGGACCCTAAAAATATTAAAGGAAAAGGAACAAGTCCTCAGCCCCCGGCTCAGTTTGCAGCCAGGAGGACACGTCTCTGCCCCCTGGGTCGGCCTGTGTGGGGCGAGAGGTTGGGACTGAGGACACAGCCGGGGGAAGCCCCGCTCTCCCGGGAGCTGTGGGCTGGTGCTGGGAGTGAGGGGGATGTTCAGAGCATTGTCCTGCTGCCCCTCCATGGCAGGGCTCTGGTCCCAGGACCACCATGGTGGGTCCCGGTGGTCATGTCTCCCTCCTGTGCCCACCCTGGGGCTGGGGGCTCTCCCGGGGTGTCGCTGATGGGTCTCAGTGCTCGATGCTCTTGATCCCAGCCCATTGGGGTGGGATCTCCGGGCAGATCGCGTGGAGCTGCCCTGGCCACTCTCCACAGTTTGGGTTCCCCTTCAGCTGACCCCAATGTGGGCACCTCGGACCCTCTTTACCAAAAGCCGCTCCATGGCTGAGCCTGGATGGGGGGTCCCAGGGGCCGCCCCGCTCCCTCCCCGGTGCCCAGAACACTTGGCTCCCTGAGCATCCACCAGCGCTGGCTTTTCCTCGTCAGAGCTCGCAGCCATTAGCGCTCTCCATGGCGGCAGCATGGCGGTGTCCCGCCGGCTATAAATAGGCAGGTGGATGGAGCGCAGCCGCCTCGGGGAGGGCTGGGGACGGGGTGGCCACAAGCAGCTCCTTCGGCCGGGGACGTGGGGATCAGGCTGGGGGACGATGATCCCTGTGCTCACCCTCTGCTCATCCCACCCCGGCCCCTCCACCCACAGATTTTCCACATGACGTACGACCTGGCCAGCGCCGTGATGAGGATCATCAACCTCATCGGGATGATGCTGCTGCTCTGCCACTGGGACGGCTGCCTCCAGTTCCTGGTGCCCATGCTGCAGGACTTCCCCCAGAACTGCTGGGTCTCCATCAATGGGATGGTGGTGAGTGCCGGCCCCAGCCCCGCTGTGCTCCCCGTGCCCCGGCCATCCCCGTGCCCCGGCCTTCCCCGTGCCCTCCGGCCTCTCCACTCACCCCGGGAGATGCCATCTCGCACCGACCGGTGCCCCGCGGTGCTGCCGACAGTCTCCCTGGCGAGGTCTCGCAGGACCTGGATCGATCCGGGTGGGAGGAAGATGCTGACACAGCTCTCTGCCCCGTCCCTTGCGCCTTCTCCCTGCTCATTAGCAACAAAGCTGCTATTAATAAATAATGGGCCACGTTTCTAATTGCTCCCTCTCAGCCCTGCAGTCTGCTACAAATGGCTCTTCTCCCTCCCTCCGTCTTGTCCTGTTTTGCCGGTGTTTCCATCTCTGCTCCGTTCCTCCTCTTCCTCTCCTCCCCATCCCCTGCTTCTCCATCCCCGGCTGCTTCACTCCGGGGGGCTCTGGGGGCTGCGTGCAAGGCTGGGCCGGGGGATTCCCGCTGTCCCTGCCACCACCGCAGGCTCCCGAGCACAACTACTGCAGTAACTCAGTGGCTTCCATGAACTTGGAGCTGGTTCCCGTCACAGCATTTCACAGGGGCTCCCCGCGCTTTTGCAGATCAACACTAAAAAAATAAACTCCAATGACTGACCACCCAAGGGCAGTGCGGGGTGGGGGTGGGGGGCGTGAGGTGCAGAATCCTGCCGGGAAGGAGCACAGAATCACAGAATCATTGCCCGGGTTGGAAGGATCTTTTAGATCATCTCGTCCAACCACCGACCTGACAGGATGAGCCGAGCGCTGCAGGGTTTGTTTGGATCTCACCCAAAAACAAACAAACAGGTCGGGTCACTGTCGGGAGATGCAGGTAGAGAACCCGGATTGTCCTCCAGGCCAGAGCCGGGGATGCTGTCCCCACACATGCCTGTGCGCACGCGTGTGCAAGCCGCTGTGCACCAGCCAGGGCTGAGCGCCGCCGCCCTCCCTGTCGCTGCAGAACGACTCCTGGAGCGAGCTCTACTCCTTCGCCCTCTTCAAGTCCATGAGCCACATGCTCTGCATCGGCTACGGGAAGCAGGCGCCCGAGAGCATGACGGACATCTGGCTGACGATGCTGAGCATGATCGTGGGGGCCACCTGCTACGCCATGTTCATCGGCCACGCCACCGCCCTCATCCAGTCGCTGGACTCCTCCCGGCGCCAGTACCAGGAGAAGGTAGGGCTGGGCTGGACGGGGACCACGGCTCCGGTCCCGCACCCGGCCATCGCAGCCCCTCCTGGGGCCACAGCGACAGCTGGGCGGGATGAGGGCTCCCTGTCAGCACCACCTGTGGGGCAGGGATGGGGCGATGGAGAGGGATCAGCCCCATGGAGCAGGGATTTGGGGGGGTGCCGGCCCTGCTGCCCCCCCCGTCTGGGCTCTGACAGCGCCTCTCCCCACAGTACAAGCAGGTGGAGCAGTACATGTCCTTCCACAAGCTGCCCGCTGACTTCCGCCAGAAGATCCACGACTACTACGAGCATCGCTACCAGGGCAAGATGTTTGATGAGGACAGCATCCTGGGGGAGCTCAACGAGCCCCTGCGCGAGGTCAGGGCCCCTGGGGCTGGAGAGCCGGGTGTGAGATGCCACAGGGAGGATGGGGACCGTCCCCCTCAGGGGCATGTCCCCCTCAGGAGCATGTCCCTGCCTCCTGGTCCCTCACCCCCTTCCCCTGCAGGAAATCGTGAACTTCAACTGCCGCAAGCTGGTGGCCTCGATGCCGCTGTTCGCCAACGCCGACCCCAACTTCGTCACGGCGATGCTCACCAAGCTGAAGTTTGAGGTGTTTCAGCCGGGTGACTACATCATCCGCGAGGGCACCATTGGCAAGAAGATGTACTTCATCCAGCACGGGGTGGTCAGCATCCTCACCAAGGGCAACAAGGAGATGAAACTCTCTGATGGTTCCTACTTTGGGGGTGAGCGCTGGCGGGACCCCGGGTCCCCTCCCAGGGGTTGCAAGAGGCACTGGACACCCGTGCTGGTTCTCGCCCTTTCTCCTGGCCTGTCCCCCCCCTTTCCAGTCCTCCCTGGTGGTGTTTTGACCTTGGCCCCGTTGTTTTCCCCCAGAAATCTGCCTGCTGACCCGTGGCCGGCGCACGGCCAGTGTCCGGGCAGACACCTACTGCCGCCTCTACTCGCTCTCGGTGGACAACTTCAACGAGGTGCTGGAGGAGTACCCCATGATGAGACGGGCCTTCGAGACCGTGGCCATTGACCGCCTCGACCGCATCGGTAGGACACAGGGGGCCCAGGGGGAGGCGGAGGGGGCTGTCTTGGCAGCGTGGGGCAGCCGTGGCTGGGGGTGCCCAGCAGAGCCCCCAGCGCAGGGTCTCATGGTGCTCCCCATCCCATCCCTGCAGGGAAGAAGAACTCGATCCTGCTCCACAAAGTGCAGCATGACCTCAACTCAGGCGTCTTCAACAACCAGGAGAACGAAATCATCCAGGAGATCGTCAAGTACGACCGGGAGATGGTGCAGCAGGCGGAGCTGCAGCAGCACACAGCCATGTACAGCCCCGTCCAGCCCCAGGTCACCTCCGCCATCGCCACTCTCCAGCAAGCCGTCGCCATGAGCTTCTGCCCGCAGATGGCCAGCCCGCTGGTGGGCTCCATGGCCCTGGGCTCACCCCGCATGATGCGCCGCTTGCAGTACGCCCAGGCCGTGCCCAGCCCCTTCGCCGTCTCCCCCGTCCTGCTGCAGCAGAGCCCCCCGCAGCAGCCGCAGCCCCCTGTGCCCCACGCCAACCCCTCGCCCTCGCAGGACCAGGCGCAGCCCACGGCCCTGCCCGCCTCCACCAGCGCCTTCGCCGCGGCTGCCGCCAGCCCGCCGTCCCAAAGCCCCCTGGCCAGCCGGACGTTCGCCTATGGGGGGGCCCCGGGCCAGCTGGGCTCCCAGCTCTCCCTCAGTCAGCAGCCGGCGCCCGGCTCGCCCCAGCGCCTGGCCGCCCACAAAAGCACACAGGCGCTGCCCACCAGCAGCCTCAGCCAGGATTCACGGCCCCTCTCGGCCTCCCAGCCCTCCCTGCCCCACGGGCTGGCGGGGGGCAGCACCCAGAGCCCCCCGGCCTCTGCCCGCGAGTCCTGCTCCTCCATTGGCGGGGGCCCGGCCGCCGCCTCGCCAGGCCCTGGCCCCCCGGC
>JAOXJK010000014.1:3165049-3195490 GCA_025774025.1 Xenus cinereus
GGTCTGGTGGGAGGTGTCCCTGCCCAGGGCAGGGGGTTGGAACTCGATGATCTTTAAGGTCCCTTCCCACCCAAACCATTCTATGATTCTATGTTTGAACCAGCTTATATTTATCTGTGACAGTTTTTCTTCAGAGGAAGCCACTTAAGGGTTTAAGTGCTGCCTCTGCTGCAGCCTGCCTGCTGGAATAAGTAATACTTTATCTTGAAAGAACACGCATTAAACTTTCCGTTACACTGGTGAAGCGACCTCCCATGGCTGGCAGGTCAGCGAGGTTTGATCCTGGAACCTCCAGAGGTCACTATGGGTAACACCTGATCTAAAGAAAAACATGCCCCAAGGCCTGCTCTGCCAGTCTATTTGCTTTTGAACCATCTAATCCCAGGGGATTTATTGTTTTTTTCACTTTTTGTTAGTATTTTTCTTTTAATGCAGATTTAATGGCAGCAGCAACTTTAATGAGGAGGAGTAATGTGAAAATACAACCCATTCCTTGTTTGGTCACACTGGGGAAGGACTGTGCCCCAAAACATTCAGTCTTTCATCCACAGAAAAGACCCATAAAATGAGAGGTTGGTCATTGGTTTGACTCGATGATCCCAAGGGTCTCTTCCAACCTAAATGATTCTGTGATTCTGTGAAAGTTTGTTATGTCTCAGCCCCGTAGCTGCCTGGGACTGGATGAACTGCGTCTGCACTGGGTGCTGTGTCCTAAATGGTGACAAATTAATATCAATAATGTCATTTAAGATGCTGCAGGTTCCAAGTGGAAACAGCAGGAACAGCTTTGCGGATCTGGGACGTTAATCCGCTGGTGTTACCAGCACTTTTTTGTAGCAGAGGAAATGATGCTCCTTCACTTACCGTGTTGGGAACGTTGGGATGCTCTTTCTTGTGACATAAGGAAAATCTTTTCATGCTTGCCACCTCTGGGATAAAACAAAAACAAGGTGATTTATTAGCAAACGTGGTAACCAAAGCCTGTACCCTGCTAAATGCAGCAGCACTGAGCTCTGCAGCCTCTTTAGGTGACAGAGCAGACTGAGATGATAAAACACGAGGTCATGGTTCCCTTTATAAACAACTTTCTTTTCAAAGTTGGACTTTTCTTAGTATTTTAGTAACAGGGGGTTGGACTAGATGATCTCCAGAGGTCCCTTCCAACCCCACATCATTCTGTGAACGAGGAGCTGGCATTTCACTAAATGCTTTTTCTTCCACGTTGCAGGTGTTCTCCAGCTCGGCACAACTTCAAGGCAAGATTCAGGTGGGAAATCCAGGGATGCGTTACCTTTCTGGTTGCAGGAGAGCGTCACGGCTGCAGGTAAGCCCATGGCACTGCTGTTGCCTACGTGGAGCCACCAGCGTTCTCTTCCTCGCCTGTCTCTGTGACATCTGCACATTCAGAGCCAGGACATCCGCTCACAGCATCAATTAAAATTGGCAAGGACAGAATGTTAGTACTAAAGTGACGCTGAAATGTATGTAAGTGCAGGGAGAGGTCAAAAGATGTGAGTGGCTGCTAACTGTGCTTCCTTTGACAGCAGGGCAGAATTAACGTTCCTTAAATACTGGCTGTCTCAGAATTAGGCATCCTGTTTGGGTTTCATTTTCAATACAAAGAAGAATGTAGTTTCAGAGGGTAATTTATCTGAGACAACTTTTTGGGGGATAGGTTTACTCAGAAAATCGCAGGTTGTTTGCTGACCAGGTCTGAGATTTCTGCAAAGGCTGCTGTGCACCCCCTGCTCTGAAAAATTCAGCTAACAAAGCACCCTGTGACAGAAAGGTAAGAATGATCTGCAACAGGACTAGGGGAAAAAAATGATTTATGTCTGCATGCTAAATAAAGGATGGCAAGCGTTGTGCAGAACCTTGATGTGAATTAGAATAATAGAATGGTTAGAGTTGAAGGAGACCTTAAAGATCATCCAACACCCTGCCACGGGCAGGGACACCTCCCACCAGACCAGGTTGCTCAAAGCCCCATCCAGCCTTGCCTTGAACTCCTCCAGGGATGGGACAGCCACAGATTCTCTGGGTAACCTGGTCCAGGATCTCACCACCCTCACAGCAAAGAATTTCTTCATATCTCATCTCAATCTCCCCTCTTTCAATTTAAACCATGACCCTTCCACTCCCTGATAAAGAGTCTCTCTCCGTCTCTCCTGTAGGCCCCCTCCAGGTACTGGGTATGATCAACTCTTACTCCTTGAAGCTTATGTTCTGATTGTTTCACCCAAAAATATGCTGTTCAGCATCTTGCTTTCCCCCATCCTGGTTTCCAAACCTTCTCATCCTCTCTTCACCATCGCCACCAACAAACAATATTGTACCTCTCATAAGAAGACCCCAGTCTCCATCCAACCTCACCCCACACTCTGCTTTCAGATCTGGCTGCTTCTGACCTCTCTCCATAGCCAACATCCCTCTTTTTCTTTCCAACCCCATGGCTAAATTCTCTTTTAGTCCCTTACCCTCTTCTGCTTAGTCTGCCTGTACCATCACAGCCTTCCAGGAGTATTCTTTGAAAATACCACTAGAAAAGCCATCTCCCTTGTCCTCCAGTGTCAAGTCAAGGTCCCCTTCCACCACTTTCACTCTCTTCCTACACGCTCTTGCATCAAAAATACATCTCTCAACCCCACTACATTTTTTTTTTGTGATGCTTCATATTGTCCATCTGTCCCCTCAGCTTTATTTTCCCATTTATAAGTGTCTTAGGGGTTGCTCTGATGCCTTCTTCATGGGGTCTCTGAGCGCTATAAGACAATTGCCAAGCTCTGCTGCTGGGCTGCCTGCTTGATTTGTTCTTAAAAATAAATAAACGCAATTTTGCTGGTCCTCTTTTCTAATGATCTGTTTGTTTTTTTTGGTATCACCCACCTGGCTAGAAACCCTCTACCAGGCAACAGTTATATTGCCAGTAAAGCCATGTTTACTATCAGAACCTTCTGGCACAGCAAAATGCTCCTCATGAGCTTGTTTTACACAATAAAACACATGCTTTCCCCTCAAATACTGAATTAAAAACTCAACGTAAGTTGTCAGCAGGCTTGCTGTTTGTGGCTTCCTGCTTCCTAGAGTGCTGCTCCTCGGTACAGCATAAAAAAGGGAGTTTCTGCACCTCTCCAGGTGGTATCAGATGGAAAGCCAAGACGCATTCTTCTTGTGTCCTTCCCAGCAGAGCAGTAGAAAATGTCCTTTCTGGGAGAGCGTGGTGGCAAGAGCAGCCAGCTGGGAGGCAGCCAGAAGAGCCTGGGCGTAATGCACTGCAGCTGCCACTGGCTTCGCTGACACAGCAGGACCAAAGAGCTTAATTTTGTAATCCAATGACCAAATTTATCAGAGCGGAGGAAGAACAACCGTGACTCTGTTTGAAAGCCCCAGTGGTAGCTGGTTTGCCATCAGCTGGACAGCTGTGACTGACAGAGCTGCGTTGTGGTGGCAGGTATCAATTCATCTGCTTTGGTAAATAGGGAAATGTCAGATGGATCAGCGTCAAAGCGTCCCATCTGCTGACAGGTCCCTGGCAGTGGCCACAAGGAAGAAGATGAGCCCTGTAAAAGGTCACTGTGGATAATCTGTTCCAAGGACAGCCCTTATTTTGGTCTCAGGAAAATTAGAGACTGGTTTAAACCAGGGAAGGGCATCAGAGCTGGTGAGGCATCTGGAGTACAAGCCTTGTGAGGAGCGGCTGAGGGAGCTGGGGGTGTTCAGCCTGGAGAAAAGGAGGTTGAGGGGAGACCTTCTTGCTCTCTACAACTCCCTGAAAGGAGGGTGTAGCCCGGGGGGGTCGGTCTCTTCTCCCAAGGAACAGGCAATGAGACAAGAGGAAATGGCCTCAAGTTATGCCAGGGAAGGTTCAGATTGGAGATTAGGAAAAATTTCTTCACTGGAGGGGTTGTCAAGCCTTGGAAGAGGCTGCCCAGGGCAGTGGTGGAGTCACCATCCCAGGAGGTATTTAAAAGCCGGGCAGAGGTGGTGCTGAGAGACATTGGTTAATGGTGGTTTTGTCAATGTTTGGTTTGTGGTTGGACTCGATGACCTAAAAGGTCCCTTTCAGCCCAGATAACTCTATGATTCTAAACCTTTAGAGTAGGTCTACTGTTTTGTATTAAATGTTTCTCTCCGCAGGCAATGTGGTAAAGCAACCGGCTGGTTTTGTGGGTAGATTTTTGTCTGTAATGACTTCTGCTGTCTAACAGTGTGTTGTGTTATGTGGCTTCCCCTTTCAGAGCTTCTGGGTTTACTACTTTCTCCTTTCAGTTTGGTGTGCCACGAGACCTCTGTACCGTTCCTGAGAGAGATCCGCTTTCTCACAGCCCTCTCCAATGTCTTCAGAGAGTTTTTCCTTATCTCTGAGCATTAAAAATTGCTTTTATCTACATTCCATCGAGTTCGCATCGCCTGCAAAATGGGATGACCACTACTGTCTGCCAGTTCACGGGGAACGGGCTTGTTTTCCAGTAGCGTAATTAATGGAGAGGGATTACACAATATTTCTGAGTCTGCTTTTCCGTACAAATCCAGCAAAGACAAATTCAGAGCAAGCTGCATTCAACCAGTGGACAGTTTTGATTACTCTTTAAGTATGATTAATTTGTCCAAATTCCCTGATACCATGCCTGTTTTCGCGGAATCTTCTGTAGGCAAAAATTCAAATGGCATCTGCTTGGACCAGAATGTTGCAGTAAAAGTTGTTTGTTTTACTCTTCTGAGCAACATAAACACAAACAACGAGCTGGGCTCCTTGGTCTCTGAAATGAGGGTGGGTAGAGGACTTCTTTATTTCCCTCCTGTCATCGCGGGACATGCTGCTGGTTGAAGCTAAGAGTTGGTGTCGCCCCATAAATAGTATATTATGGGAGGGAGGGAAAGAAGAAAGTCCTTGTAGTTTACCAAGGTGTTTATATAGTCTTAATATTTGAGAGAAAACAGATTTTGGATCTTCCACAAACAGAGACTACATGGTGTAATAATATGTATACTCTCCATTTTACAGGGAAATATCAAGTATATCAGGTCACGGTGTGTTTTGATTCTTGTCCTAAAATCCCATTCTTGCAAAGTGCGGTGATATTAGTTCTTTTCCAGAGGCTACTGTAGCTCCAGCAGCAAAATCCCCCTTTATTAGATTTTGCCAATGATGTTAATTCATTCAATGCTTAAATGTACATCTTAAAACAGAAGTTACTCCTTTTTGTGGAAGACATGGGCAACCTTCCTTCTACAAGGTGGGAGACTGTAGATAGTTACCGTTAGCTCCTGCAGTTCTCCCCATGAGTGAAGGAGCAATTGTGGACTCTTCCCTATGGATTACATCCATGGGTTTAAGAAAATAGCATTCTAAGGAGCAGGTCCAAACCAACCCAAACTTTGTAGATCTAAATGCCAACATCAGTTGAATACCAGACGGCTGACAGGATGGAGCAGAGGGCTTCTTGGAAAGAAAGGAATTTCCAAGGAATTCTCTCTGAAGTGGTGGCTGCAAATAGTTAAATACCTCTTCCTCTTTGTCTCTTTACAAAATGTCCTGTTATACACAAGACGTGAGAGGTAGTTGTGTTTTGGTTTTGGGTTTTGTTTTTTTTTTTTGCAAAACTACATCTTGTCTTCCTGTTCATGCTAAAGCTTTACTGGTTTAGACATATGAAACCATTGGACTTTGCCTTGCTACTCAGGTTTAGCATCCAGGAAACCCACTTCACCAATACTTTATATCCTTGTTGCCATACATATCACAGAATCACAGAATGTGTTGGAAGGTTGGAATGGGGTTGGAAGGGACCTCTGGAGATCATCTAGTCCAATCCCCTGCCAGAACAGGGTCACCCAGAGGAGGTCCCACAGGAATGTGTCCAGGTGGGGTTTGAATGTCTCCGGAGATGGAGACTCCACCACCTCTCCGGGCGGCCTGTTCCAGGGCGCTGCTGCCCTCAAAGTGAAGATCCTCCTCATGGTTAGATTGAACTTCCTCTGTCAAGTTTGTACCCCTTACCTCTTGTCCTGTCACTGGGCACCACTGAAAAAAGACTGGCCCCATCCTCCTGACACCCACCCTTCAAGTATTTATAGGCATTGATGTGCTGCAGTTACGGGTGGGCATCTCCAAAGTGAGCTCTTTCTCATAAAAAAAAAAAATAATAATGGAGGATTAGGCTTTTGTGCTCTTAACTGAGTCCAAAACTGCTGCCTGCAGCTGCCTAAGCTTGCAATGACAAAAAACTGCTTAAGCTTATCAGTAACTTCATATTTTGTTAGGGAAAATATGTACACGCTGCTCTTTCCTTTTAGTTGAGCTCTGGACAGAAGTCACACAGCAAGAAACGGGGAAATAATCCCAGTTTAGCTGCTTTCCTCCTCCTTAGGAGAGATCTGCTGTGGTTTGCGTGACCCAAGCCAGAGCTGAGACCACGGCTTGTACCTGTCCGACACCAAAGCCTTGAGAGATGCCAAATTAAACTTGCTACTTGGATTTGTGTCACGGGCGAGGAAAGGCACCATATGGTTGTGAAGAAAACCCACCAAATCGGTCACGTCCCTGAGGAAACACCCTTTTACCCAACCCCCCCATTCCCTCTCCACCACAGCCAGGATGGTTTAAGGGTCTCTGGCTACACGTAAAGGATTTTCTCCTGCTGTTATCAGCAACAAACATCAGCCTCGGAAAACGAGAGATTTAGTAGCTTTAGAAATATGATGAGAGACTGAATTTACCACCAGATCCTCCAGTGATGAGCTGTCACTGATAACAAGGTCATTGAACTGGTCCTGGATTTGATCCATTGTTTGTGGGAGGTCACGGGCTGGGATAAACCATTCGTGCTCCTCCTCTTCTTCCAGCATCTCCTGGAAACAGCGCTCAATAAATTCCTCTTCCCACAACTCCTCTTCGATCTGTACAAGGAGAAGAAACCGCTTAATCAACAAACTTAATGAGAACTTGGGTCTTCAAGGTTTGTGGACCTGGCTGGCCTTCTCTTGAGCTACGCAACGGGACTTCCAGCAGAAACTACAACGCAAGCATTGCGGATTTTAATCTAGTAAAGTGTTTTGTCCAAGAAATTTGTGCTGCAGTTAAAAGGGAAAGGCAGGAGAACCCCCCCCTCCCAGCCCAAGCCGTTTCATTTGCAGCTCATTATGAGCTCAAGGAGAAGGAAAATACTGGTTCCAAGTGAATATTTCAGTGGTACCAACTGGTCTGGGCTGAACTCGCTGCGAGTGTGAGGAAGGGAAGCAGGGGCGACGCGCAGAGCCAGGCACGTTCCCTTGGAAAGCGTCCTGCGACATTTCTGGGAAAAAAATAACCACTGCCTGTCACTTGGAACGAACAGCACCTCCTCGGCTGTAGATTACGGGATCACCCAGTGTAGTTCTCCCACAGCGGTTGCTCAGGACGCTGCCCTGCCACGCTCTAAGCGGGACAAACCAAGCCATGCGGAACTGCCAGGCACCGCGGAGATTAAAGGAGAGTTTTGCTCGGTTGTTCAGTAAACAAGCCTTGGAGGGAGCTCACCCTGACAGATTTTCCACGTCCTGCATCGCAGCACTTCAGAGTGGAAAGCAGGGAAATGGAAGCTGGTGTGAATGATTTGCCAGGCACAAGGGAGGGGAAAAATGATTCTGGACTGATTTAAAAGTTCACTCAGTGGAAGCTTGAACAAGTTTTCCCCATCTATCCTTCACTCTGACAGCAAACACATACTCCATCCTGAAGTGGAAACTCAGTTACATCCCACAAACTCCAAATCAGAAGAATTCAGGCCAGAGTCGAGGATTCCTGTAGAGTCTAGGAACACGCTCACAAACACACCCACCAGCTCCCTCGGTGCTCACGACGCACAGGGACCCATCGCCGTACACTCTAAGTGTACACTCTCCAGACAACCCAAACGCTGTACAAACACCCCCCAGTAAAACACTCCAGCAAGGACAGCGGTCTCCCATCGATCCTCCTCGTGAGGCAGGGCCTCCGTCCTGCGTGCGGGCATCAGGTAGCCGCGGGCACGCAGCCACCAGCCGGTATTACAGCAGGGGTTGCCCGGCTCAGGGTTTGTGTAACATGGTTGGACACCTAAGGGTGCCTCCAACGGCAGCTCCAGAAATACCAAATAACATCTAATTCCCCAAATGTCTTGACATTAATATTGTCTGTCTCTATTTTCCTGCTCAAGTTTAACGGGTTTGGGTGCCCACAGAGCGCTGTGCCTGCAGCAGCAGGCGACCAGGCTGCCACACGCTCTGAGTAACTGCTCTTCCCATCCCTCTTCTCCAAAAATGGAGTCTGTACCTGAAAAATAGTTTATTCAGGGCCCAACTCTCTGCTCCTTCCCTGAGAACTACACATCCCGTGCGCTGACTACACCACAGTCCCCAGGAGGAAAAACCCACCAAAGAGGAAACCTCACTGAGACCATCCTGAGGTAGGAACAAGAGAATTTCACATTTTTGTGAGGAACCTGAATTTCAGATTAGCTTTGAGCCCTGCTGGCACCCTAAAGAGAGAGCAGCAGCCGTACCCTGTGTCAGCAGCTTCAGCACAGCCGTACTGGAGCACAGAGAAAAGCAGGGCCTTGAGTATAAAAATCAAGTTTTGCTGAAGAAACAGGCAGTGGGAAGAGGAAGGCTGCTCCCAGCCTCCACAGGAGAGAAAACCGCATCCAGACACAAGGTGAAAGACCAAGTGAAAGCTTCGGTCCAACCCAATTGCAAAGGCCCAGCTCTGAGACGCCAAAGTATTAAGCAACGAGCAGGACTGTCACCCAACAGCTCTGTCCACCCCCTCCCCTGGGAGCACCAGCCCTGCTGCCGGGGCAGGTATCCCCCACGCATCCAGCTGGGAACAGCCGGCGTGTCTGCGCACGTCAAACCTCCCCAAGAACTGTCCCTTCCAAAGGGACACATAAAGCCCAGCAACTATTTTTTTCCTCCCTCCTTCCTGCAGAAGTAGGGAATTAATGGATGCATCAGAACGGGCGACACTTCCCACATCTTCCACTAAGATTACAGAAAATAAGTATTTATTGCCAGAGAAACCAAGATGTGTGTGTTCCCCAGGAGTATTCCAGCAAACCCATCTCTAAAAAAACTCATCTCTAAAGGATTCCCAGCCTGGCACCCCAGTTGCTAACCCTCTCCCTTCAGCTGGGAAACGGCAGAGCACATCACAAGGCATTTACGGGGGGAAAGGACTTGCCTGCCTGTTAAATTCCTCTTCGTTTTCCATCCACATGTACTCCGCGAAGGGATTGTCATCTTCATGAGAGTGACCGTTTATAATCACATCTTCGCTGATGATGCTTGGGCTGGTACTGCTGCGACTCGGATCTTTCATGGCTGCGTCTTTGATTCGAAGTCTGCAATTAAGAAAGGCGGTAATTAAGGATGTGCAGATTGGCTCATCACCCCGCTCCCGCGTAAGCCCGGCCCAAGGGAAGGCTCCCGGTAGCCTGACCGTGGCTGTAAGCAGAGGAGCTCTGCTAATCCCAACAAGTGAAAAAAAGGATCAGAAATGCTGTTTCCATTGTATGCAGTTCCAAGGGACAAATTAATTTCCCAAATTAAGCCTCAGCAAATGCCAAGCACCAAGGCCAGTGAAAAACGGCAGGAAAAAACAGAAAGCACGTGTGCTCGCCAGTAGGAAAGTATTTAAGGCGCCCTTCAAGAAACAAAAGGAAAATCTCTTTTCCAAAATACTTTTAAAGCTCCCACCTGAGTCTCAAACTCCCCTCAAAACGAACCGCCTGGAGCCGTTTCAGGCAACACTTTGGGGGAATTTCCGAGAATACTCGCGGCGGGGGAAACGCTGGTGTGACTTTCAGCCCACCCAAATTCAGCTACAGGATGGTCTACGTGATCCCACAAACCAACTTGCACGGCCATCTCAGCACGGAGAAACCTTGGGAGAGGCAGAAACCCTTACGCACCGGTTACTCACAGAGCCAACTTGGCACAACAGTCCTTGAAACCACCTCGTTAGCGAAAAGCCCGCTGATTAAGGAGCTCCAGGTAAAGACAAACATCACAAGGCACTAAGAGACAGTACGTGCCTCTCATCCCGCTTGGTTAATATGGATCGAGTCACGTCTGGAGCGCGCTCAGCATTTCTGCCTGCCCACGATACCCGATATCGCGACGGCCTGAGCTCAAGGAACGAGGGCACAGCTGGCAAGCGGGGTGGGCTCCACCTAACGACAACTGAAAGCGGGACAAAAACCCAAATTTGGTCTGAATTCTTGTCCTAAGATGGTATCGCAGCCCATCCTTCAGGCTCGTAAGCCTGGAACTCTGAGTTCAGAGCCCCACGTCTGCTCAGAGCCCAGGTTCTAATTGAAAACATCATTCGTGTTGCATATTAAGTGAGACAACGCTGCTGCTTCCCCCATACCATGCTTAAGTACAGGCATCGATACTGGAAAAGCCGAGTATTTTAGCTACTAATACTGGCAGCGTTAATTCTTATTTTTCAACAGTATACAAAGCAGACGATGCAATGACCTCAAAAAAAAAAATTAAACTTGAATGTTTCTTCTAGTGCTAAAAATCCGCAATGAAATGATGCAGGACTGAAGGAAAACATTTGTATTTTATTCTCAAATCCATGTTTTTGCTCATTGCCTGTGTAAGAAAAAGTGCCCTAATCAGAGAAGAAGGGATCAAAATCCAGCCTCCATTGTTATTAGAGCACGAGGGCTTATCGTGAAGGAGCTCAAATTTTCTCTTTATGTTTCAGTTGGTCCCATTATCCGTGGAATTAACGCAAGCTTTAGTTTAAAACATATTCCTGATAACACCAGGTCAAAGGCTTGTCACATCCAAACGATCAATTAAGAAAAGCACAAAGAGAAAGGAACTTGCCTGGTTTGCCCTATTCAAGGTTTTTAAATCAAAGGCAAACCCAAGCGCGGAAGTCACTTCAGCTCCTGAGGAAGTACAACAAATGAGAGCAGAACCCGGGTATTCTAGCAAGAGAAAACAGGTTCTTTTTGATGTCCTTTCAAAACAAACTCGCCATGGATTACTGGCAGCATTTCACATAAAACAGGAAAAGGCATTGCATTTAACACCCCAATCCAAGCTTGAAATTGCTTAAAGCAACTTCAGCTGTTCACAGGCCAACAAACAGGGGAGACTAAAAGAAATAAAAAGAGTTCAGGGTCTAAAAAGCCTAATTTCTTTTTTTTGTTTGTTTTCAAATGGCAATGGCTTTTACCTTTTTTGTGTGTGGAATTAATCTTGATATTAATATTCCACTGAGCTTTCTGCACCCCAAAAATTTACACTATAGGTGAATAACTCTGCATTAACACACTCAGGCCAAATTCCAGGCAACTTCTGTACAAAGACAGCTGTACCCGGACAAGTCCATAAATGTAAAAAATAATAACTAAAAGACCTCTAGATGTTTGTGTAAAAGCTCAATAGGTTAATTTGTTAAGAGCTCATTTTCCAATTACTTAAGTCCTCCCATGGAACACAAGCTTTAGGAGGGAGGGAAATTCAGAGTTCCACGCTTGGACTGGAACAGCTTTTTCCATGGCTGCCCAAGGACGATGCGGGTGATTATCTTCAAGAAAGATTCAAGGCCTGAAGTTTATCCGATGAAGCTCCAGGTCCGCTACCATTTTCCCACAGGAAAAAGGCTCAGTAAAGTTAGGAAGCCCCAGGCCAGTCCCTTACTCACAGCACTCCTTGCAATAAAAATATCCTGTACAGGGAGCTTTGCATTTCACCTTTTCAAGACACAAACCACTTGGTTTTCTGTGCTCGTTTGGGAGGACAAGACTAGTCTCGTTTCACCGGTATTAGATAAAGGCTTTTTTAGTCATGAGCTACAGGCAAATCCAAGAAGGGGAGCCAAATGCCACTTTATTCTTGCAAAAAGTCCCAATCTAAGGCAGCTGCTGCAGAAAACAAGGCGGGGTGACAGGCTACGCTACTGGAGTGAATAAAAATAATACATTTTCCATCTGGGAGTAGGTGGACAGCTGAAGATTTCAAAGCTCCTTACGCTAGGAGAGGGAATATAACATTAGTAGTGCTAAAGAACAGAAAATATGGAGAATTCTGCCACAGTGATACGATTGGAGATCCAGCCCCAAATTATTCTGGGATTTTGGCAGGGGGTGGGGGTGTGCAGGAAGAACAGTGTAAGTGCATAAGGAAAGACGCTAAAACACAGGATTCTTATTTTAGGAATGAAGTCAGAAATTAAAAATGCTGTACCGCCAACACTTTTAATTAACTCACAGTGTTTTCTGTACGGTAGGGAACTCGGTACTCCAGAACATCATTAAGATCTGTTACTTTACCCATTTCTCTGAATTTTGCTGCATTTGCAGCAATGCAGAGCCCTACAGCAGCCACCATTAACAGTCAAAGCTTTGCGGTTGAAAATTTTGCATTTAAGCCTTCAATCACGACAGAAGATTATCAAACACCCACTTCAGAAGATAAGGTCAATGGGCCTAATTCCAAACCGCAGGCCCTTACCCTTGATTAAAAATCAATAAAATAAAAAAGGAAGAAAAAAAAAATGCAGGTATTTGCTGAAAGCATCCAAAAGCAACACAGAGCACAGGGATTTGAGCAGCAGCTGAAGTTGAAGCAAAGCTGTTCTGGGGCAGCAGGGAATGCTCTGAACTTCTGCAGAAAATGGTGCTATTTGTTTATTAACCAGCGATTACCCCTGTGAGTCAGGAGCGCCGGCTGAGTTTGGGGTTATCTAATTAGATTAGCAAGTGGCAGTTAGCGAGGCAACTGATTAGCCTTCGCACCATAAACACATTTCTTAATCAAATTCGTGCGGAATGCCAACGCTATCTGATAGAAAACACTTCAAAGCGTCGCACCGGAGTTTAATTGCAAACAGCCGAGGCTGGAAAGCAAAGGTTGGGGGGGGCGAGCAGGGCCCTGGCGGGGATGGGGGCGGGGAACGACAGGGTTTGTCCCCAAACCCCTTTTCTCGGTAGCCGCCACCGAGCCGCTGGGCCTCGGCGGGGAGCGGGCCGCCATGGCGCCCAGACAGGCGGGGCGGCCTCTCCCCCCGGCTCCCGGGGTAGATAAACCCGCTGTGGCCGGGCTGCGGGGCCCAGCGCCATCGCGGGGGGCTGCGGCTCACCCGACCCCGGGGGGCTCGCTGCACGCGGGGCCACCCACCCTGCCGCAGGACTCGGCGGCCGCCCGCAAGGATTCGGTGGCCAGCACACCCGACACGGACCCGGCCAAGTCCAGGCTGTCTTCCAACTTGTGACCTCCACGTCGCACCAAGTGGGGGGGCGAGGGCAGCAGAGGGGGCCACCACGGCCAGGCCCAGCTCCCCCCATGCTCAACCCTCCGAGGAGCCCCGGGGGAGGGCTGCAGCTGCCCCACCGGCTGCCTCCCCCCGCTCCCCGGCTTCCCCCCGCCGCACGTTGCGGAGCGGGGTGGCTGCCGGGGGTGGGCACAGGGCCTCTGTGCCCCCCACCCACCGCAGGGGCATGGCGGGGTCCGGGCTGAGCCCCCGCCGGCGTCGCCTCCAACCAAAGTCTGGCCCCATCGCCTGCTCTCCATGGCGAAGCCCCGCTGCCCCCAGCCCCTCCCCGGCTGTCCCATAGAAGCCACAGCTGCATCACCCCCGTGATCAACTCTGTATATGATATTTATGACCTGAAAACACCCCTGTGTGTGTGCATCCGCAGGACACCTCCCCGGGGCGCTAGGCGTGCGTGCCCCTGCCTCCCCTCCCACAGACCCCGGGCGAGGGGTGACGGCCCAGGACTGGAGGTAAGTGGGGGGGTCTGAGGGATGGCGGCCCTGAGGCTTGCGAGCGCCCTGTGCACATGCTGTCCCCCAGCCCGACCCCGGGGCTGGGGGGGAAACGCAGCCCCGCTCCCCCGTAGTCAGCGTTAGGAGGGAGCAGACGGAGCCTGGGGGTGCCCTATGGTGGGGGCTGCCCCACAGGCGCTCCTGGCTTTAAGGCTGGGGAGGGCACATGCTGTGTAGCAGCATCACTGGGGGCGTGTGTGCGCACACCTGGGGACATGCGTGTGTGCAGGGGGGGTTACACGCTTGCCGCTCTGCCTAGCGCTCCGGAGCCTTCCACGCTGAATGTAAGCGGCGAGCGAGGGGCCCCGCGCCAGCCCGGCGGGACAGGGCCCCGCTCCAAGCGCCCACCTTTCCATCCAGCCCATCCTGTGCAATAAACGTCAGCAGCTGACAGAGCTACGCACGACTCCGTCTCTGCTTCTTCGCCACCGTCCGTCCCTGCCGCGGCTCCGGCTGCTCCCGCTCCCCTGGCCCAGCCCGGCCACCGGGCACGGCCCCAAGCTCGGCCACGGGAGCCAGCTCCTCCTTTGAAGAGCTGCTTCCCTGCCAGAAACATGACAAGGTGAAGAGCCTCCTCCCAGAGCCTGTCCCCTCGCTGGCAGCGCTGTGTCCCGGCTCCAGCATCAGCGAGGAAGGAGCTGGGAGCAGCTGCGGCGTGGAGGCGGTGGGTACGGGGCTGGGACGAAGGCTCAGCTCCAGCCCCAAGATCAGGGAAGAGCAGTTGCTGCAGGAGCAGCCCTGGGGCCAGGAGGGCTGGGAGCTCCGGGCTGGAAACGCAAATGCCGGGCAGTCAGCCCTGCTCCCGCTGCATCCGCCACCAGTTTTGAATCCATTTTTGCAACAAAAGCATTCCCAGAATATTACCTCCTGTGAATAACCGAAGCCCAAGCAGTCAGCAAAACAGCAGTCGGGGGAAACATCAGTCCCACCTCCCCAGGAATGCCCGGGCACCTCACAGACCTCGGGCAAAGATGCTGAGAAGGACACGGGTCCCAGCTAGTATTTCAAAAAACATTTTATTTACAGTATCGTACACTTCCACCCCCAGGTAAGTGGTTTTCTCGGCCTGAGACCCAGTGAACAGAATTGAAACAAATCCCTGGAAATAAGAGCAAGGAGCCGCAGAGGCTGTGGTGATGGTGCCCAGGAGCTGGCGGAGGGCATGGAGAGCAGTGCCTGCCCCACAGCCGAGAGCGGGGCAGGGCAGGGCCCTGGAGGCTCTGCTGGGGCCATGTGGGGGCTGTTTGCCCCTCCAGGCAGGGACCCAGCTCCGAGGGAGGTCTGAGCCCCACCGGTGGAGGACAGAGAGGGACTGCAGCCCAGGACAGGCGGTAGAGCTGGCAGCAGTGGCAGGCACATCCGTGCCAGGGTGAGGCCCGAGGGGAGCCAGCCCCATCTACCACCACCCCTTCAGCCCCACACCAGAGACACAGCCCCCTAGGGCCTGAAGCCCTCTCCCCGTGCAGTAACAGCAAACAGTGCAGATACCCCGTCCCCCATCGGCCCCTCATGGCTGCTCCTGGAGGAGTCCCAGTCTGGCCCAGTGTCTGGGTGTTGGGCCGGTATCTTTTGCTGTACCCACTTTCCCCACGAGACGTGGGACAGAGGAGCCTCGCGGGCCAGTGCCTACCACAGCCTCAAGGCAACCAGGAGTCCAGAGGTAGTCCAGGGCCCCGCTGGCTGCTGGGACTCAGCTGAAGAAATAGGTGGAATCCATCACCTTCTTGAGGTTGAATTCGCCTGGGGGAAGCGATGGAGAGATGTCAGAGGAGAGCAGGGGCAGGGTGGGGAGGAGATGGGGCACCAGGGGGAGAAGCTGCCCCGAGCCCCGCTTCGGCTCAGCCCCTCCACAGCATTGGTCAGGGCAGCAGGGAGCTGAGAGGTCCTCCAGGAGCTGATGTCCCTCCAAATTCATCTGGGACAGCGGCAGAAGAGCAGCAGAGCAGCAAGGCAGGGAAGGGAGAGAGGAGCACATGGCCCCAGGGTACAAACCATCCCTGCCTCTGGGGCTGCTCACGGTGGCCGCTCCACAGCAGCAGAGCGCTGGTCTGTTCCGTTTGGCAAAGGCAGGACAAAGGTTGGCCAGATGGTCTGGCAGAGGCAGGGCTGAGAGATTAGAAGGAGTTAAACTAATTGCCTTAATCCCATCGTGTGTAATATCATCTAGATCCTGGCAATTACTGCGCCGAGTGCCTCGCTCCCATCTCCGGGCAAATGCTTCGTGGTTGGAAACAGATGGGAGAGGAAGAACAAGACGGAGACGGGATGAGCTGGGTCAACGTGGGGAAAATCCCAGGGGCTCAGCTCCAGGGAAGGCTCCAGGGGAACAACTTAAGGCCCTGCCCCATGGATCTGCGGGAAATCCCGATCTCACGGGACGGCACGGTGGGCCAGACCCTCACTTCAGCCAACCTCAAACACCGCATGAGCTTGATGGTTTTGGGGGCCATTCTCCATCTCCCTCCCCATCTTCAAACTGCTCCCCAGCTTTGCAGTTCCCGTCCTGTGCTCCTACCTGTCTTGGGGACACTTGAGAGCTGCTCCATCAGCTTCTTCTGCCAGAGGGCTCTGGTCTCTCTGCCGGGGCTGGATGAACCAGAAGGAAAGCAGATCAGCATGGGAGCTGTGGGAGAAGGTACACCCTCCCCTGCTCCCCCATGCAGGACCCTGCGACAGCCTTCAGCTCTTCAAAACACATCCCTCGTTCATGAGGGAAACCCATGGCACAGACATTATGGTTCACCCCAGGCCCACCAAGGGATTCCAGCCCCAAACCCTACTTCAGTTCTGCAGCAAAAGGATGGGGACATCTCGTTTGTCACACCGAGCATCGGGGCACATCCAGCCCCAGGAGAAGGGGTGGGTGCAGGCAGGAAGGAGCGTGACAGGGGTGGGAATACCTGCAGTACTTCTCCAGCATGAACTCGGACAGATCCTGCAGGATCTTCTCACTGTGCAGAGCCACAAACTGCTGCCGACAGACCTGATCCAGGGAGCAACAGCGAGTCGCAGGTTAAACAGACGTTTTCCCCTCCTTCCCCTCAGAGGAGGGGAAGCAGCAGGCAAGAGTGGGAAGCAGAGGCTGCCGGACAAGGGTGAGGGGAGGTGGGAAGCAGAAGCTGACCCCTATTTATCAGTCTATGGTACAACAAGCCCTCAGAGCAGGGAAAGAGCCCAGGGCTGCACAGAGGCACTGGCTCTGGTAGGTGCTGTGTTTAGCGCTGATTTACGGGCACAGATTGTCCCTCATACCCTCCTTGATGGGTTTATGGCACCAGGAAATCAGCTGCAAACGCCAGCAAGGATCCCAGGTTCACCTCGCCCGGGTAAATAAATCAGCCCATGGAGCAAAGCCCAGGGGAGGCAAGGGCTGGCAAGCACCCAGAGGACAGATCAGCAAGATCCCAGCTCACAAGGGACCCGGGAGGACACTTTTACCTGGTTCATGACGTCCACGGTGAGCGCGTGAGTCCAGTAGCAATCGTGGACTGAGACAAAAGTCAGGCCCTGCCTGGGAAGCAGCAGAAGGTGCCATGAAGTGGTGCTGGGAGTCCCATCTCCGCAGGGTTCCCTGCCCCATGCAGACCTTCTGGCTGGGAGATACCCAGGGATCAGGCAAGGAGGGGGACTCCTGGCGCCTGCAGAACCTGAGAGAGTCCCTACCTGAGGCAGTGCAGAGCCGTGAGCATCATGTGCGTGGAGTCCAGGGAGTGGATGAAGTTGGGGGGGAAGGCGTTCTTCTGCTTCACTGTATCAGGCTTCCTGCAGCACAGAGGGGGAGATGGGAGGAGCTGAGACCCTTCCAGGGCCAAAGATGACAGCGCCAGCACCGAGCCAGCGCCGGCTGAGCTGGGGTGGATGGGGGCAACTCTGGAGGTCTCCAGGGCCTTTCCTCCAGCTGCCTTTCTGCAGCTCAGGGGGACACCAGGAGCTTTGCACACATTGGTGGGTTCCACTGATGAAACTTTGATCCCAGAGCACAGACTGGAGACAGTAGGGGCTGAGTAAAGACCATAGTTTCACACTTACTGGCTGCTGTTGGAGTTTTTCACGCTCAGGTTCTGCATGCCGCAGTTCAGCTGTGGGGAGAGAGCAGGGGGATCAGCTGCCACACAGCACTGCCCGGCCAGCACAAGGCGTTCAGCATCGTCCCGTCCTTCTGAGAGCGGACAGTGCTGGCCACAAGCGACTCTGCTCCGGAGGAAACGTCCCTGTCTGCAACAGGGGCCTGGGCAGGGACCTTTCCAGGGCATCCCAGCCACCATGGCAGCTGTCACTCTTGGGTGACACCTTCCTGCTCCCCCTCCCGAGGATGCCTGCAGACATCCTTCGCCCCTTCCCAGTGAGGCGCTGATTCAGCCCTGCGAGGGCTAAGAGAAGGGCTCCTGGAGGTGAGCGGCTGCGAGGACGCGACAGGCTGGGGAGATGTGAGTCAGTGCAGCAGCGCGTGGGAGGCGAGAGCAGCGAGACTGAATCACGCGAGCCCCGAGGAAGGCTCCTGGGTGTGGGGAAGGGGCCCGTGCCCCAGCTGCCTGAGTGGGACGGGAGCCGCAGAGCTTCCTCACGAGCCCACCCACACGCTCCAGTCTCTGCAGAGAGCGACGAGGCTGGAGGACGTGCCTGCACACACAAATCCGACCTGCTCTGCAGGCTCACCCGCAGGTGATGCCAACCTGCCGGGCTGTAGCTTGCTGCCTGGCAGCCCGGCTGCCCTCCTCCTCCTCCCCACCACGGCAGAGGGAGCGGTCGTTGAGCCCCACACAGCAGATACTCACCACAGTGGACTTGGACCGATAGTAGGGCTGCACAATGGGGAGACCCAGCGGCGTGACCCACTCCACCGTCCGTCCCGACTGCGCAATGAGCTTGGCGCTCTCCGTCAGCCAGTTCTTTAGCAGAGGGAAGGGGGAAGGAAGTGTCTGGCGTTAGTGTGGGGGACCCCATCCACTCCCCCACATCCACTCCCAGCACAGATGAGCCCGCCACCGACTGTGACAGTCCCTCACGGGGCATCTCCCTTCCCTCGTCCATGTACAGGTGGGCCAGGGAACAGAGAGAGGTAAGAGGCAACAGAAACCTCACCTGGATATCTCGCGTGGCTGAGAACATCTCCTTGATGCCATTGAAGACCTGCTTTACGAGGTAGTGAGATGCTTCCCACAAGTATTCCTGCACAGACCAGAGGCAGAACGAGGGGTCAGGGAAGCAAAAGATGCGAAGCAAAGTGCTGGGACCGAGGGTGAGCTAAAGGAGCATCTCCCCATCCCTGGGGCCTCAAAATTGCCTCCACCACAGACTGTGCTGTGTTCAGCTGCTGCAGATGGCTGTGGGCTGTGATGGAGGGAGACTGAGATCAGCATTTCAGACAGCTCCTCGTGCGGGGACAGGCTGATCTCTGTGTAATGTCCCTGGACAAAGGGGAGGCTCTTGCTGCCTCATCTGCCCCAGGAAGGTAACACACAGCAGAAAATTCCCAGCACCAACCTGCCACAGCAAACCACCCGCTCAGCAAGGGCTGTCCCATGGCGGGGTCACAGAGGAAGAAACAGGCCTCAGGAGGAGCAAGACTCCAAGAGCTCTGCCAGAGACAAGGGCCACTTCCAGAGGGAAGGGCACAGCCACAAACCTTGTTTTGCATCTGAAACACCAGCCAAGGCTGTCACGCCACCAAGCTGGGTGCAGGAAGGATGGGGAGCAGCCTCGCCTGAGGAATCCCTCCCTCCCCACAAGTGGTGGCAGACAGCTCTCCCGCAGGCAGGACAAGCCCGGCACAGGCACGGGGGCTCAGTCCCGCATGTCCCTCTGCTCCCTGAGATTCGGTAGGGAAAGGAGAGAGCGAGGCAGGAAGGAAACCTGCAGGATAGGTGCAGGGGGGACTGACAGCTGAGCAAAACACTGCCGGGGGAGGCCGGGGCAGGAACGCTACCTCAGGGAACTCATCGATCTCCTTGAGACGCTTCTCCATCTGCAGCCGCCCGCCGTAGCGTGTGACACCGTACACCACCGTCATCACGGTCTGCTTCACCACCTTGCGGCTGATGAAGCCTTGCAGCACCTGGGCGATCTTCACTCCCTGTTCAGCATCCTTCTTCCGAAACTCCTCCACCTGGAGAGAGCGTGCCAGGAGGTCAGCCCCACTGTGAGCCACGCTGGCCCAGGCCACCTCCACGGCTGGGGGAGAGTCGGGGAGGGGCCTGAACCCCCATCAGAGACCCTTGCAGACCATTTTCACCAGCCCTGGTTAATAGAGACTGTCTGCTGAAGGAATCAAGAGGCATCTGCACCACACAGATAACGTGCCCGCAGAGCCTCCTGCTGCTGCCTCAGCAGAGCAGTGTCACTTGGCAGTGCGGTGATGCCGGACATCACAAGGACACGGCACCAGGACTGTGGCTCAGGACGCGGGTTCTCCAGCCTCTGTCACCCCCAGTGATAGCTCTGAGCAAACCAAGCCCCCTCTGCCCGCTCCTCCTGCCCTGGTGAGGTGCTGCCTGGAGAAAACACGCTGAGCGCCAGGGGTTCAATGCCAGGTGACTGAGATTGGTAGATCTCAGCACGCTGCCCAGCAGGCTCCTTGCACATCAATATCTTGCCAAGAGAATCGAAGACTTAGCAGCAGTGCCAAGGGCTGAATTCCTTCCCTTTCCTCCTACACAGCTCAAACGAAGAAAATCCCATAACCTGTAGGCCAGCCAGCTGTGGCCACAAGATGAGGAACACTCTGCTCTCTTCCACCGCTCTACGCTGCTTCTCCCAGACTCCATTCAGGAGAAGCGAGGACAGCAGAAATCCCAGTGGATTTCTAGTAGCTCCATCCATCAGGACAAATCTCCAGCCTGATTCCACTGCAGCTGCTGCAGCGGTTCCCATTCGGGGATGAAGAGACTCTGCCTGTGACAAGCACGTGCTGCTCTTATCTCAGCCCTTCTCCTCGGGAGCTGGAGTGACGCTGTCAACACAGTGGGATGAGATGGAGGCAGGTCCAAGAGGACACCTCCCCGTGTCCCTGCTGTGCCTCACCTGCTGAGCCACAGCACTGTAGACATCCTGGGGGACACTGCAGGGCATCAGATTGACAGAGATGGCACCAATAAGGTCCCGGCCAAGAGCCGCGTAGTGCTGCAGACCATTGCAGGATCCATCCTGTGAGCGGGAAGAGCAGGGTGGAAACAAGGGGTTAGTGTGTGGATGGAGCGACGCTCAACAGCGGATACACCTGGCTCAGGAGGTTATTGCCATTTTCCCCTCTCTCTTCAGCCAGATTTGAGCTGACCTCCCAGCAGCGGCCGGGGCCACACCAGTTTCCATTTTCCTTCTAGACAGTTTTCCTGCCTGGGTCTCATCACTAATTGCTGTTTAAAAAACAGAAAACCTCACATCACACTGCCCCCTCCATGAATTTTTCACAGACACCAGAGCTCTGTGGAAACACTGAAAATCAGAAGATTTGGAAAATAACAGATCTGTCTGGGATGCTAAAAGAAGCCCCAAGAGCCGTCAGTCAAAACAGGCTCAGAACGCCCCGGAGCAGGAGCAGGACCGGAGCCAGGCCAAGCCGCAGATCGCTCAGGAAGCCACTGCCAGCTCCAGGGCTCCAGCCCGTGGTGCTGCCTCGGCTCCGCAGCCGATGAAAACATCCTTCTGCAGAACCCAGCTCCCACCCAGCCTCTCCCAGTTACGGAGACAGGCTGACTGATGCCACAGCAGCAGCCCCAGTAGCCCTTCTGGGACCCAGGTCAGCCCGGAGGAGCTCGGTAGGACCCAAGTGATGGCACGGGAAGGTCCTACCATTCTCCAAACAGCAAAAGTGCTTCTCAGGGAAGATGTGCTGCTGCTTTGGACCATCCCTGCTCCTCCCGTGCCTGGGCTCTGCCTGGCCCGGGGGATCACCCCTCCTCTGCTCCGCTCTCCCTCCTCCCTGCCGCCCGCAGTGCAGAAGGAGCAGAGCTGGGATCTGGCAGGGCTCCGGCAGCCCGGCCACGGCACAGGAGCTGCCTCCATTAACCAGGGCTGATGACTCAGGTGGAAAGAGACTCGGGTGCCCTCCAGAAGTCGTCCTTGCTTGAATTTCATTAACAGCACCCTCCACACACCCACAGCTGCTCTCTTGATCTTTTGTTGTTAAAACAATATCAGTTTAGATGGTCTCATACATATTCCAGACCATCGCTACTGGCAGAATACACCCCTGTTCTCCCCCCGCCTCCACTTCATTAGGGCCATCTGATCTTCTAATGAGATAAATGAGCAAACCCCTCTCACCAGGAAAACAATTAATCACTGTCTCCCATGCAGCAGGGGGATTTATCGGCGCAGACAGACAGCTGGCTGGGCAGCGGCTGCAGAGAGCGCTGCAGATCTGTGGGGACACAGCGGGGAGAAGGGCTGAGAGCTGGCCAACGGGAGCCACTGCCGGGCCCCTCTGCGGCCGGGGAGGAGAGACGCCCTCAGAGAGCTGAGCAGCACCCGAGCCACCGCAGATCAGCTCTGTCCCCCTGCCCGTCTTTAGGGGACCAGACTTCCTATCTTCTGCTCCCGCGGAGCTGCTTGGTTCCAGCTTCGGAACAGGAGAGGAGCAAAGGCCCCTGAAGCCTCAGCGCCACCCCAAGCACTTCAGATGGGCAGAAGCTGCCACATCCCACCTGTCCCACGTCCCACCTGCGCTGCGTCCTGCGTCCCACCCCGCTGGATCAGGCTGATTCCCAGCCCTGATCCCACAGCAGGAGGAGGTGGGACTGGCCCAGCTCTCACCCCGGGCAGCGACGGCCATCTCCCAGACAGGCTCTGCTCCAGCCAGGAGAGGCAAAGCAGCACTTAACTCTTCTGGCTCATTAACGGCTGCGCGCAGCAGCCAACTACCGGAGTTCTCAAGCCAGGATGCTTGTAGACTGCACTCCCGCTCCTAAGAAAGCCTGGCCATGTGGGTAGCAAATGCAGCGTTGGAACCCTGGGTGCTTCTGCCCAGAGCTCCCTGCCCTGCTCCCCCCGCTCAGCCGCAGGGGACACGCGGGTCCGTGGGACTCCCACCTGGTGAACCGGGAAGTGGGAGACGTAGGCTGCCGGATCCGGGGACCGCGAGGCTTTGGCGATTTCCATGCAGCATGCCAAGGCTTGCCAGGGCTCATCGGTGTTCATCCACCACTTCCTGCCCTGGGAACAGGAAAGCACAGGATGGTGGGAGCAGGCCAAGGCACCCCAAAGCAAATGCAGGAGTCCCTGCGCTCCCGGGATATACTGGGCACCTCCTCCCACCATGATTCCATTTCCCTAATATTTCATCATCTTTTCAGATAAAAATACATTATTTAGGAAACTCTGCAAAGCTTTTTTCCCTTTTTCCTCTCAAAGCATTCTTTCAAAATGTTTTTGTTTCAAAATCAATTTGATTTCCATTTTATTTTACTTCCTAGAAGCACACTAAATAAGAGGAACGGTTAAGTCTCCTCTGAAATTACAGACATTGATTCCTTTTTTCCTTAGCATATTTGAAATTCCTATTTGGACTGAAATGCAGAGGAACTTCCCTGCTCTTCAGTTTGGTCACTGAGGGGGAACCTCCCATAGCTGCAGGCTTCCAGAGCCCCCTTGGTTTGGGGTCCCCACCCTCCACCCCAAGTGTGAGCAGAGCCCTGCAGCCGCTCCCCACCCACCGTCAGTGGGCGGTCGGCCGAGTCCAGGATCTCCTCCATAATCTCGTTGGCGTACTCCAGCCGCTCCTGCAAGGCATTCTTCTTTTTCAGCCCCGTGAGATTAATGAGGTGGATCTTCAGCCAGTCGAGGCCCTTGGGCCCCAGCGGCCTCCCCTCTGCAAAGAGCAGGATGGCCCGGGTGACATCGTTACCGAGGTGGTTGAAATAAGGCGGGCAAGGGTAAGTCCTGCCTTGGAAGTCCATGTTGTGAGGAAACCAGAACACCTTGTCCCTGACGTAGTTGGCGATGGAGAGCTTGTAGAGCGCGTCCATGCGCAAGCTGTGCATTTCAGCTGCCTTCTTCTTGCACAGCAACAGCTCGTGCTTCTGGGACTTGTTCCAGGTTGAGGAGCTGCCGGAAGCGGCAGGAGGCCTGGGGGCCTCAGAGATGGGCGGTGGGATGTCCAGCTTCTCGTTGCCTTTGTCATTGAAGATGGATATGATGATATCCAGAACCGGCTGGTTAATCTTCCAGGCGCAGTTGCCCAGCTGGTTCAGGGCATCCAGCACGGGGTGGAGGTTCACCGGGGGACACTGCTCCAGCAGCAGCTGGTGCTGGACGGCCCCGTCCACAAACCGCATCAACTTGGTGTCGTTCAGGACAAAGGCACCAAAGTGGGGGGAGGTCCAGGGCACCGGGGGGCACAGCATAGGTATGGCGGAGGAGTTAAAGGTCAGCAGGGTCTCTGCAGCGTCTGTCATGATCTGGGAGAAAATGGGATGGGGCTTTATCAGCCCGACCTGGAGAGGAGAATCAGAGAGGTGAAGGCAGAGGATTAGAGCTGGAGTCTGGAAGAGCGTGTGGTCAATCATCCGTTAACATAACGATCACGCGAGGCACTGACACCTTCCCCACAGAATCAGAAGCTCCTCTAAGTGTCCCTGAGCAGGAAAGGCAGCAGGGAGGGAAAAGGTGATGGAGATGAAGAGGCAACCTGCCCAGAGTGCCCAGGACACTGCTCACCTGCCAGCTGCTGCGGAAGGAGTAGATGTGGTAGAGGACAGGGATAAGCTTGGGCTCCAGGCGGGGATTGAGGATGTTCCTGGGCACCTTGACAGCCTGCACCAGGAGCTCCAGCATGTGCATGCCCAGGCGCATGATCAGCATGTAGGGCCAGCTGCAGTCCTTCAGGTTCAGGGACGGCCCAAAGCCAGCTTCTGCCACCAGCTTCTCCCAGTATTCCCGTGGCAAGTACTCGTCAGGCTGGGAGGAGGAAGGAGAAAAATCGGGTCAGCTGGAGGGACCAGCCATGCTGCTGCCAGCAGGTTTGCTGGGTGGGATCTGTGTTCCTCAAACAGGGCTCTGAGAAGGACCCTCCTGTCTCCGTGTCCCTGTCAGGTCCTCCCTGACAGGGGTGTTTGGGGAAGGGCAGCTGACACTGCTGGGGCAAACCCTGCTTCTGCTGCAGGGCAGGACAGTGGTGCTGCAAAGCCCTTTCTCTCGCCACATCCCTGCGCCAACACCTTGTCCCCACACCATCCTGACCCAACACCTTGTCCCCACACCATCCTGACCCAAACCATCCCAAACTGCAGATCCACCTCCCTGGCTGTGCCACACAGCTCTCATCCATCCCTCGAGCTGCCCAGGCCGGTGGCCTTGGCCCCTTCTCCCCTCCTGGCCTGCAGAGCGCACCCTCCCCGAGCCCTGGAGCTCTCCTGCACAGGATGCCTGGCTCCAGGGGATCAGATCTGACAATTTAAAACCCTTGGGCTCAGAAATACCCCCTGTTATGTCAGAGCCCGTCTGCCCAGTGCTACACAGGGCCTTACTGGTGGTTCTGGGTGGCCCTGGCAGCAGCAGATTCCCAGACCCTGGACCTTTTGCTTTTGTGAGGAGGTGAACAAACCGCCTTGCCCCGTCTCTGCTCTGCTGCTCTGTAACCCACGGCCCCGAGGAGCCCCTCTCCCAGGTGTTTCCTACCCGGCCGTCCTTTGCCAGCAGGTGGATGTAGTCCTTATAGACCTCCTGCACCTTCTCCAGCTGGCGGCTGCGCAGCTTCCTCTGAGTGACGTATCTGTTGTAGACTTTGGAGCCCAGCTCCCTGGCCAGGACAGCCAGAGATTCTCCTTGTGGAGAGAGGGTGCTCAGGATCTGAGAAAGGGGAAGGCAAAGTGGGTCTTAAGGAGGGAGGAACAGAAAGACGGAGCAGAGAGACAAAGCAGGAGTTAAAGCCCCTGTGCGGGGAGTGTAGAAAGGTGCTGATTCCCGAGATGCTGAGCAGATGATGAGGAAGGAAACATGGCCAGGACAGAGCAGGGGCTGCTCTGGCTGCTCCGCACCGGCAGCAGACAGAACCTGTGCCTAAAAACCTGGGCAAGCTCTGAGGCTCGTGTTCCAATTCTGCTGGGCCAAGCGGGACATTGGTGCTTTGTGGCAGCCCCATGACCACAGGGGCAGCCCCGTTCCCGTGGCTCTGCGAGGGCAGGGCAGGGTCCTACCTGTAGCATGATGGCCACGTACTCCTCATCTGGCAGCAGGCACAGGTAGGGATAGAGAGTGTTGTACCCCGACACCGTCTTGAGCTTGGACATGTTGTGCTTCGACTTCTGCAGGGCCTGGAGGATGGAGTCGTGCCACCGGGAGCGAAGGGTGCCCAGCAGCTTGCGCTGTGCAGAAACGGAAGCAAGACTGTAAAGCTGCAGTGTGTCACCAAAAAGCTGTCCCCCTCTTTACACCGACCCCTGCATCTCTCCCACAGGTCCTGAGGACGGAACTGCCTCCTCCCCTCCAGACACGCAGCCCCCAGACACCCTGAGCTTTACCGCTTTAATGGCCTCCGGCGTCAGAGGTCTGGTGGCCTCCACTGACTCGATGGTTATGGTGTTGTCCAGCTCCATCTCCAGCTGCTGCTGAAAGCGCTCCTGCAACTCCTGCACGGAGAAATCCAGCTTGGGGTATGACACCATCTTCTCCTGCAACAGAAATGAGGCAGTAAATGCCAAAAGCCAGCAGAAGAGAAGAGTTGCTCGTTCTCCCAGCTTCCCCACAAGAGGCATAGTGTACGAGACCCTGATGAAGGCACCTTTCTTGGACTTCTGAGTCCAGAGGTCCGATGTCCTCTGGCTGGCAAAACCCAGGGAGTCTACAGTAACAAGCCCCTCCATAGGTTTCTCTACGTCATGGTCAAGCATCCTCCTGAGCACCCCCTCCAGTGTCTGAAGGTCACCTCCAGCCCCCCCACCAGCCCTCGGTTTCTCTGCTCCTCTGTAAGGCTGTTGGCAATTTGATGATTTGTCTGGGCTATTAAGCAGAGATGGGGCTAAAAAGTTCTTCCCATATTACAGTCCTGGGCTGGACCTGAGGACACCTGTGAAGACCATCTGGCCAGCTCCAGCCCCCCCTCAAGCTGAGAGACATCCCTGAGCTCCGTGGCTTACTTCAGAGTAGAAGTCCTGGAGCAGAGAAGACTTGCAGGTCTGGCGCTTGGGTGGAGGGGGCAGCTGGTAGTCGGGATGGAGGATCCTGATGGCCCTCAGCACCTCCTCCTTCTCATCTTCCTCAAACAGGCACTTTTGGAAAAGCTCATCCACGTGGAAGCCGTCACTCTTCATCTGCTGCACACATCTGGGGAGGGGCAGACAAGAAAGGCTTAATGTCTCACAGGGGACTGCGCATCTTGTACAGAAATCAGCATGTAATGGGGTGGAAGCTGCCTTCAGAGCACAGCCCGTCCCTGCAAGGTCACCCACCTCCAGTTACAATAATCAATTATCCACCCTCCAACCCGCACCTCTGCCGAGCAGCGGCTTTCACCTTCACTCGGGTGGGGAGGCTGAGCAAAGAGATGCAGGTTCCTTCACCCTCAGATAACCCTGCTCTGCCCTCCTGCCCCAGCCAGTGGACAGGAACCCCTGGGGCTGGTCACAGCTCGGGCAAAGGGGCAGGGGACCGCAGTTCATGCACCGAGCCCAGGAGCAGAGCTTGCACGGCTGCGCCAGGAACAGTCTTAACGCCAGGAGCAGCCACAGCCCCTGCAAGGAAGCTCCCTCGCTTCCCTGCAGCCCCTATCGCTGCCGGGGACTGGAATCCCCTGCAAGCACCACCACCTCCCGCTCTCCAGCCCCACGGAGGATGCTGTGGGACCGCATCCTCCTGGCTCTGCGGGGCTGGAGCCAGGATCAGGGCACAGCAGAGCCCAGAGCCCCACCTGCCGACTGGTCCGGTCCGTGCCGGCTGTGGAGACGCTGCCCCAGGGCCCGGTGAAGTGTTACCTGTGGACAGCTTTGGCAGACGACTGGATCCGGCCCATGCACTCCAGCACTGCCGCGTAGGAGTCCAGGCTGGGACGGAGCCCGACAGACTCCAGCATGGAAAAGAGCCGGTTGATGCGCTGCAGGCGGCCCTGAGGGTGAGACAGGACAGCAGCTGTGGGCACAGACACCAGCCCCCCCAATTCACAGCTGCACTCCCCTCTGCTCCTGTGCAGCCTCAGCCCTGCCCCATCCCCTTCTTCCCCTCAAAGCCACCGCACAGGGATCAGTGGCCTCCTGCCAGCTCTGTCCTTCTCAGCAGAAGCCAAGTCCTCAATCACAGAATCATGGAATGGTTTGGGTTGGAAGGGACCTTAAAGACCATCTCGTTCCAACCCCTGCCCTGGGACACTTCCCACTAGATCAGGTTGTTCAAAGTCCCCTGCAGCCTGGTCCATGAACATGTGCTGAAGGCAGATGTGACAGACACAGATAAAACCGGGACCGCTGCTTCTAAAAGGAGGAGGCTCTTCCTCCTGAGCCACCCCCGTCTCCCCCTCAGCCACCCAGAAAACCTGCCAGACAGACCAGGGCAGCAGCTCGGTACCTTTCTTGCCCAGCTACGCATCACGACATTGTACGCGTTGACGTTCAAAAGTCTTCTCTTCACCGGGGAGCTGTGGTACAGGAGAAGGAACTTCTCAGCCTCCTCTGGCTTCTGCAGGAAGAGGAAGCACTCGAGGTTGGACTGGATGGTCTGCTGCAGCATCTTGTGCTGGCTGCTGTCCTTGTCCTCTGGCACCCTCTGAGGCCTCTGCGCCTTCGCACCCTCCTTCACTCCCACCACCCTGGGCTTGCCGTGGGCATGGATGTGGTGGGAGCCAGCGTGGCTCTGGCTCCAGCCAGCAGCCACTTTAGCCTTTGAGCTCTTCAGGCTCTTCTTGGCTTTAGCTTTGGCCTTTGCCTTGCCCTTTGGTTTGGCCTTGACCTGGCCCTCCAGAGCCAGCTGGGAGGCAGCGATGGATAATTTCCGTTCCACCTTCAGCTGCCGGATGTGCATCTCCTTCTTCAACTTCTCAACCCAGCTGCTGGGTTGGGCTGGGCTCTCTGCCCTTCCCCTGGGAGCCGGCTGCTCCTCCGCGGGGCCGGCAGCCACCACCTTCTGCAGTGGGTCCTGGTACTTGTCATTTCCCAGTGGGGCCAGCTCCACTTTGTTGACTGTCACCTCCGGGACGTTACTGGCTTGGAGCTGCTTCACTCGAGCCTTCAGCACTGCCAGGAAGCACACAGAGCCGGGGAGAGGTGAAGGGATGTGTCAGAAGGCTTTGTCCTACCCCAGGACCTCACGTCAGGGAGCGCCCAGTAACATGCGCAGGAAAAGAGGGGTCACCCAAGGACCTCTCCGCTCCTCGGCCAGCCCTGCTCCCAGCACTCAGCTGCTCTGACCACCACCTTTCTGGGATCCATGTGGCCTAACCCTGCATCCCGGGAACCCCAACAATGGCACTGGAAGGGAAAAAGCACCCGCTCCTGCTTGTCTATCCTGCTGCCCAGTCACTTCAACGGGCCTCTCTCCAAGGACCTTGTGCCCTCAGCTCACCCAGGCAGAGAGCCCAAAGCCAGAGCATGTTCCAGCTCACTCTGCAGGGCCCTCGTGCCCTGGCGGGACTCTTCTACCCTCCCTTAGGATGACTCTGTGTTCTAGAGCGAGTCTGTTCTGCCTCCCTTAAGACAGAACAGAACATGCTCATGGAGGCCAGCAAGTCATGTGGGCCACAGGAAGCCTCACATCCTTGCCCCTGCTCCAAATATTTACAGTCCCAAAGACCTTCTTCATGGCTACAGAGAATGGGAAGACTGAGAAAACCTCCCAGGCCACTGATGAAGATAAACCCCTGCAGCTCTTCCCGACTCACCCTCCAGCAGCTCCGTCCTCTCACAGACACCATTTCTCTTTGCCTTCTCCTTGGCGCTGGCAGAGGAGTAGCTCCTGAGAACACTCCATGGGATCCCTCCAGCGGAAAGACACAAAGATGGGGAGATCAGAGGCGGCTCCAGCCCTTACACTGCTCACTGCCCCACAGCCCTGCCCCAAGCCACGGCTGGGCCCCAGAGGGCAAGTGGCATTTCTCAGCTCAGCCTGCAGTCCCAGCAACCCCAGAGCAGGGCCACGGAACGGGGGGCAGCTCTGTGCCAGCAGGTGACGGGGACAGGGACACCCCCACCCCTGGCTCTAACCTCTTGGTTCCCTCTTGGGGTACGGCAGGGACACTACAAACCCCAGCGCTGTTGCATGGGGTGACAGGACCCCCAGAGCAGGCAGAGTCGACCCCACAGTGGTGACAGGACCCCAGAGGCCCCCATTTCCACCCTTAGAGAATGACAACACCCCAGGACACCCACGGCCCCATCTCTATCCCTGGGGAGGGGACCCTCGTAGCCCCCAGCTCTGCCCCAGCAGAGGGCTCGGGACGCCGGGGACCCCCAGCCCTGTCCCGAGGGGATGCTCTGGCCCACAGGGACCCCCCCCAGCCCCAGCCCTATCCCCACGGTTGGGGTCAGGCCTCCGGGACCCCACGGTCCCAGCTCCGTCCCGGGGGGTGAGGGACAGGACCCCAGGGACCCCCACTCCACTGCTCCCGGCCCGGTGCCCGGCCCACCCCCGGCCCGCTCTCCCCGTTCCCGGTGGTCAGCCCACCCCCGGGCCGCCCGCCCGGCCCCTCACGGTCCCGGGTGCCCAGTCCACCCC
>JAOXJK010000014.1:3196951-3210644 GCA_025774025.1 Xenus cinereus
GGCTGCGGCTGCCCCCGTCCCCGGGAGCCCCTGTCCCGGGGCTCGGGAGCGACGGGAGGTGCGCGGACACCGGCGCGCTCTCGCCGGGGGCCCGGTGTCGCTCTGCCAGCTCTGCCCGGCCCCCGGCGTCACCCGGGGGGTCCCTGGCCCCTTCTCGTCCTGCCAGCGCAGGCAGGGGGGCTGCTCCCCTGCCTTTCGGGTGCTGACTGGGGGGGATCCCATAAACGCACTGGGGAGGATAAAGGCTGAGGAGGAGGAGGGAGGGAGGAAGCTTCAGGGCGATGCAGGTCTTAGAACGGAGCATCCGTGGGGCTGGCACAGGGGAGCGGGGCGGCCCCGTCGAGGGGACGGCAGAGCACCCACTGCCCGCAGAGCGGGTCGGGGCTCGGCACAGTCTGAGGGTGCGCGTGGACCACGGGGACACGGGTGGGCGCAGCCGGCAGCCCCTGCCGCAGCACATAGAGGGGGGCACTCGCTGCAGCCCCCCCACGGGGCCGGGCAGCGTGTCCCCAGGGGGTCAGAGAGAGCGAACGCCGCGGGACGTCGGCGCTGCCCAGGCCGTGCCGCGATTCCGGGCTCGGGCTGGAGCCGTCGGGATGAGGCCTTCCCCTGGGGCTGGGGCTGCTCCACCTGCAGCCCTCGGGAGCGGGCGCCTGCGAGGTGGGAGAGGCGGCTGCGGGGGCCGGCACCGGGGACCCCGCGCCAGCGGAGAGGCTGCTCCCGACACCGGGGTCCTGCTCCTGCCCGGGCCCCTCCAGGTGACAGCGCCGGGGTCCCGAGGGGACGTGGCGCCCACGGTGCTACAGCCCAGCCCCAGCACCCGGGGTATCAGCACATTCTGGGCGCTGGGTCCCAGCCCCCTGTGACAGGGAGGGTGACACCGGGCTGGCAGGGCAGCGGGTGGATGCTGGGGGAGAGGGGATGCCCGAGCATCCCCGGGGGGGGGCCTGGCAGGGTGTTGGGGCTCGGAGCGGGGAGGATGCTGTGGAGGGGAGCAGCACCCCCCAGCCCATGTCCTGGTGGCAGCGGGGACTGCCCTGTCACCCGTCTGGCCGCAGGACGAGTGACCAGCCCAGCCCAGGGAACCCTCTCGCGGTGACAGAGGCTGTCGGGAGTCCCGACCGGGCGCACTGCCAGCACGAAGCGCCCCAACACGTTCCCTCGGCCGTGTGGCAATGGCGCCGGGCAGGTGGAACAGCTCCGGGCCGTCGCACGGGGCTCACGCCGGTTATCGGTGTCGCAGAGAGAACCTGCGCTTGGGCCGGGCTCGGCCTCCTGGGCCCCCGCGGCAGCTGCCGGACCAGCCCCGCCAGTGGCTGTGGGGTGGCAGGGGCTGTCCCAGGGCTTTCCCCGCCTCGGGACCCACATCTGCCCCGCTGGGGCAGGGGGGGTGAGACTGGGAGCACTGGGAGTGCCTCCGGGCTGCTGCCCCCGCGCCTGCAGGGACCCGTCCCCCCGCATGAGCCGGGTGCTGGCCGGGCACCGGCAAACAGAGCGTGGCAGAGCCGGACAGGGCACCAGGAACAGCATCGGGGGGTTATTTTTAGCAGAGCAGAAGTCCTTTGTTATAAATAGCAGCAGCTCCAGACGGTGATCAAGTGGGATGGATTCGCAGGCATTTGCTCAGCCCTTCCCCACGGCTGCTGCTTGTCAACACCTGGTGGGTGCCAGGAGGGGTGCTGGGGGCAGCTCCGGGGCTGAAAATTCCCTCTTACCCATTGCCCCAAAGGAGCTGAACACTCCAGAGCCCTCACACTGCCCTGGTGCCACCTACACCCCCTCTGCTCCCAGCAAGGGCACGGGTGCCCCCAGGGAGGTGATGCCCAGGTGATGCTGGGGGGTCGGTGCCGGCTCAGCCAGGGGGTTGGTGCCAGCAAAAGCCCCTGCCCCGGGGTCGCAGCCCCCTGCGCTGTGCCTGCTGCCAGCCAAAGCCTCCAGGCATCCTCCCACCCCAGCTGGGACGTCGGTGCCCATGGGCAGCCCCTGCTGCAGCTCCCCCTGCCCCCCGCCCTGCCTGCCTCTCTGCCCACTGCAGATTCCTTCCCCCCCCCCAGCAGCACGGCCCTGGGGGCGGCAGGGCTGGCAGCGACGCTCTGGGCTGGCCGGGTGCGAGGCGGTGCAGGAATCCCGAGGCCCTGACGATGCTCTGGGTGTTTCCCCGTCAGAGCCGCTGGTCCGACCGCATGCCTTTCCCATTAGCGGCTGTGCCGGAGCTCTGCGGCCGGGCACACGCAACGCCAGCGCAGCCGGGCCCCGCTGCGGCTTCACAGCCCGGCTCCAGCCACCTCCCGGGCTCATCCCCACGTCCTGCAGCGCTGCTGCGTCCCTCCTGCCTGAGGTGCCCGGCACAGGGCTGTGGCCATCCGTGCTTGTGCCAGCAGGTCACGGCACCGGCAGCCGTGGCAGCACCATCCCAGCCCCATTCCTGCCCCCGCAGCCCTCTGCCCGGGTGCCTCCGTCCACCATAACGCAGCTGCGTGCCATCGCTGCCACCCCCACGCACACGTTGCCCCTCGAGGGACACGCCAGCGCGGGTGCCAGGCACCGCGAGAGGCGGGTCCGATCCCCAGGGCACCGCAGGCACGTTCAGGACGGATGTGCGGGCAGAGCTGGCAACGAGGGGAGGATAAACACGAGGCCAGCACCGGGCAGAGGCTGACAGCTTGTCCTAGGCGAGCAGAGGTTGTGCTTGGCATCGCTCCTGCGCGGCTTCTGGGCCCTGGGGAGGAGAGGAGTAAAGATCAAACCCTCCCCAGATCAGAGGTTCCCGCTCCCGCTCCTTGCTCCTGCGTCCCTCTGGCTGCTCCGGCGCCGGGCGAGGGTCAGTGGCCCCGTCCCTCCGGGGGGGCACATTGTGGCCACAGACCCGGTGACGGGGCAGGGTCCCTCGGGCAGGTCGCCCGTCCCTCCCCGGCTCACAGCCGCGCTCCCCTGTCCTGCAGGCATCGTCGAGATCCGGTCAGTGCGTGTCGGCGTGGTGGCCATCCGGGCGGTGCACACTGGCTTCTACCTGGCCATGAACAAGCAGGGGAGGCTCTATGGGTCGGTAGGTCAGACGCTGCCTCCCGGGAGGGACCGGACCGGGGTCAGAGGCGCAGGGCAGCGCTGGAACGGGGGGTCCCAAACCTGCTGGGACCGGTGCCCAGGAGCGGGCTCCTGGTTTCCCACGCCCTGACCTGCTCCCCAGCAGGGGACTGCGCCCACAGAGCCCCTCTGCGCCCCCGGGAACCAGGGAGGATGTGGGGTCCTGCCTTGCCCCGCTTTTGGGGTCCGACCCTGCTGGAGGAGGGCAATGATGGGCCCCGGCCGCCCCTCACCCCCTTCCCTCTCCTGCCAGAAGGAGTTCAGCCCCAACTGCAAGTTCACGGAGCGCATCGAGGAGAATGGCTACAACACCTACGCGTCGCTGCGCTGGCGGCACCGGGGCCGCCCCATGTTCCTCTCGCTCAATAGCAAGGGCCGGCCGCAGCGAGGGGGCAAGACGCGCCGGCAGCACCTCTCCACCCACTTCCTCCCCATGCTCGTCAGCTGAGCCCCGCGGGTGGCTCCGGACCCTGCTGTAGGAAAAAAAAAAAAAATGGAAAAAAGGGTTATTTTATTTATGTACATATCTATTTTTTTTGCTATTTATTGTTTTATTTTTAAATACACGGCGGATGATGGATGTGGAAGGCAGGTGCCCCAGATGCAGGGATGTGGCTCTCCCCACCACCGTGTGCCAGGGCTGCCGACATCATGCCCCGGCCACCACAGCCCGGACCAGGCGGTCGCACGGCGCTGACAGCGTCTCCGCAGGGGCTGGGACGTGATGGCGGGGTGTGTTTGTCTTGTGTCCAAGCACTTGTGGCAATTAAAGCTGTGTCCGTGGTACAGAGAGTGGAGCGAGACTTGGAGTGTCCATGGGGGGCTTGGCGCAGGCTGGGTGGGGTTGGGTCCCTGGGGTCCCCACTGCTGCCATTGCGGAACCTGGCCGGTCCCACACCACGTCCGGCTTCTCCTCGACCCCCACCATCACCTGCACGTGCAGAGACCCAAACCCTCACCTCCATGAAAACACGGGATGGCCGATCAGCGGCACCGAGGGGGGAGCAGGAAGAAGCGGCTCATGGTGGGGCAGAGAAGAGCTGCTCCGGGGGGGACCACCCCCCGGGAGGAACCGGGCCCTGAGCAAGGGGATGCGGCCCTGGAGACCCAAAGGGACAAGGTGGAGGGGACGAGGGGGCGAGAGGGTCCCTGGTCCCGCTGTGTCGGGCTCTGTGGGACCCGGCCCCGGGCAGCACCGCAGGAGCTGGCTCTGACCCTTGGGCTGCCCCCAGCTGGGGGGGGAGGGAGGCTGGGACCCTGCTTCCCACCCCTGAGCAGACCCCAACTCAGGGCATGATGAGGAGAAAGGGCCAGACCCGCTCTGGGACCCCTCCCCAGGATCACCTGGGCCACAGACGCCCCCTCAAGTGGTTGGTGCCTGATCCATTCCCTGGACCAAGACCCGGAGCGGGGCATCCAGCTCCGACCCCCCACCAGGCTGGTCCTGCCCCCCCAGCCCAGCCCTGCTCCATCTGCCCCAGCAGAGACGGGGCTGGGAAGGCGGCCAGGGGTGAGGACCAGCCCCTGGCCTGGGGGGACGTGGCCAGAAACAGCATCTGTGGCTCGGCCAGGTGGTTCTGGCCCCACTCTTGGCACCCGCTGCGGCGTCGCAGCCCGGTCACTTTGTCACGTCAGAGCCCAGCAATGGCCCCAGCGAAAACCACCAAACTCGTTCCATTTCTTACCCAACCAGCTCCAAATGAGTCCACGAGGGAACAGCCACCATGTTAACCATGTGGTGACCACGGTGGGCACTGGCTAGGAGGCCCTGGCCAGCAGCAGCCACACACCCACCCTGGGCTCTGCTTTGCCCACTCGACACCCCCCCAGATCCTGCTCACACCTGAGAAATCACCCCCTGAGCTCAGGGGGAAGCTGGGAACTCCATGACACAGCCAGCAGCTGGAATATGGTGGGATAAGGAAGGTTTTTCCCGGTCTCCTGGGCTGCATTTCAGCGACCGAACAGCAAAGCCTTCCCCCGGCGCCAGCCCAGGCTCAGCCAGGGACCCTCCTGCTGCCACCCGCCTCCCAAGCCCAGGATCCCGGTGGCAGAAGGTTCTGTCTCAGCCTCCCTCAGAGGACGAGCCCTTAACCCTGACAGACCAGTCCCAGGATAAATCCCGGTCCCGCAGGCACCCGCCCGCCAGATGAAAGGTGCCGCTGGGGTGCCCTGGCGAAGCTGGGGAGGAAGAACATTCCAGGAGAGTTGCTCAGTACCGGCCCCAGCCGCTGCCATCCTCGCTGGGGACGTTTGCTCCAACAAACCTTCTCTTCTTGCATTCCAAAACAGCTCGAGAAACGCCAAAGCAGCCCCTGCTTCCCCCTCCTACAGGAGGAACGTGCCTTCCCAGAGAGCTCTTGGGGCGAGTCTGTGAGAGACACCAAAGCTCTGCCGGTGCCCCGAGTGCCAGGGAAGGAGGGAAACCAGACCTTCCCAAGACCCCGGGGACATCGCCCACCCCAGCTGAGCCCCTGCCCTGTGCTCCTGCCCCGGGGGCTCTTGTGTGACCAGAACAGAACCGAGGGCCTTGGCAAGAACCCCCAAGGAATCCGGGTTTCATCCCCCTGGTCCCTCCCGGCAGGACGGTCGCTGCCCGCTCCGGTCACATTCCTCTCATTCTCCATCTCGGTGACAGAAACTGAGTCACAAACACACCTGGATATTTGTCTCTCTCTCCTTTTTTAATCAGCTGTATTTTAAGTAGCTTTGAAATACACTTTTCTCCAAAATGTTGTTTTTCCTGTATATTATTCGATCACAATGATTTTGCCTGGTCCCTGCTCTGGTGCCCAGTCCCAACAGCGAGGGGGTGGAAGAGTGCCCTGGGGCCGGGAGAAGGGCAGGACGGCACCAGGGAGGGGGTGTAAAAAATACAAGGGCCCAGGCAAGGATGGTGCCAGTCGCCATCCTGCAGCAGCCGCTCCAGGACCCGCAGGCAACGCGCTGACGGCACTGGCTGTGCCGGAGCCCAGTGGCCAGGAGGGCTTGGAGGAGCCCAGCCCAGCCAGGGGGCGAGCGGGGGGCTCAGCACAGCAGCCCCCAGGAGCTTACCCTGTAGTTTTCCTCAAATCATGCATAACGTCTCATTGAGCTGAAACGTCCATTTATTTAACAGCAGTAATAATTTAAAATTATAAAAACCCTTTCAGTGTCGAGTATCAGAAGGGTGAGGTTACAAAGAAAAATAAAGGGGCTAGAGCTGAGGGGGGGACGGGTGACGGGGTCTGTTTCCAGAGTTCATGTTTTCAGTGACAGCTACGGGCCCTCCCCAGCGGGGGTGCCGGGAGGGAGGCAGTATCTCACGCGCTCATTTTATAGACTTCAATCTCCGAAGCAGAAGAGACAGAATCCGAGGGGAGGAGGAAGAGGAAGAAAAGAAATCAAGAAAAGGAATCTCAAATTCAAAACCATACGAACACCCTTTCCGTGGGGAACGGCAACCGCTCGCTCAGCGCCGCGGGTTCCCGTCCGCGGGCGCAGCCGCCGCTCACTGCAACGGGCCAAATCCACGCGGCAAACGGATGATTTTATTAATAGACAGAGCTCTTCCCCCCCCTCCCCCGTCACAGAACTGGAGGCTTCTCATCTCTGAAGGACCCAGAGTCTCCGTGTCTTCAGAACTCAAAAGGGAATTCTGGGGGCGCTGGTTCCCCGCCCCGTTCCCTTCCCCTCCCCTCACTCTGCTCGGGAAGCCCCGGTTGCTGCTGGGGAGGGAGGAGGGACAAGGGACAGGGCCCGGGGACAGAGGGTTAGATTAAGATTCATGAGTTGTTTGATAAGTTCTCGTTACTTGGTGAGCTGGAGGAAGAGGAGGAGGAGGAGGATGATGAGAAGTTCATCCCCGTGAGTCCGGGGGGGTTTGTGGCAGTGTTTTGTCCGCTTAAGCTTTTCCGGCACACAGGACACGTGTCGTGCTTTGGGGAGCAGACAAAAACAGAACAAGAAATATGGGAAACGGGGTTAGAAACATGATACAGGAACGGCACTCGAGGAAAAGGCTCGGGTGACACTCCTTCCTCCGATCAAAGGCCGCTCGTGCTCAGGCCTCATCACGGATGTAGGAAAATATTTAGGGAAGAACAGAAGCACCAGGAAACCCCCCCAGAGCCCGGGTCACCCACCCGCAGGGGCGGCACCAACCTGCTCCAGCCACGGGACAATACAGCTGTTGTGGAAGAGGTGATTGCAGGGCAACTGCCGGACGCTCTCACCCACGGTGTAGTCTTCTTTACACACGGGACACTCCAGCCCGGAGTCTGTACCGCGGAAGGGAAGCAAAGCAGAGTTAAGCTGCAGAGGAGAGAGACGCTCCACGCACCTGACTCGGGTCCCACGACCTTTTCTCCTCATGCCCGCAGAGGAGAGCGTGTTCCAGCTCCTGTCCCCTCACCCCCCTCTCATCCCCTGGGTTGGTTGCTCTGTTCCCTTTCCTTCTGCTCCCTCACCTCCATCCGCCCTGAGCTCCTCAGAACAGTTTGCCTCCCCACGGCAAATCCATCCCGTCTGCACTCCTCCTTTTTGTGTGTTAGCACAACAGAGCAATACCTCACCCTTCTCCCTCTCTGAAACGTTTCAGGCCTCAAAGGTACTGGCAGACACAATTTAAATCCCAAGAAAGCATTAAACAGAACTTTGAGAGAGCAATTTGTGAGGGATTCCCTGGAGGAGACACACGTACCTACGTGTTCCTGGGCGATCTGTACGGTGGGGAGGGCCTGGATCTTCTCCTTGTCTGCTGGCGGCGGTCCAGTGTTTTCAAACTGATTTAGTAACTGAAAAAAGGCCCCAGAGGGCAGAGAGCAGATGTGAGCTCAGCAGCGCACAGAACCCGGCCACTTATCGAGCCCCACGTCGCCCACACTGGGGACCTGCTCTCCCGTTTCTCCCCCTGCAGGGTTTCCTCCGCGGATGGTCACAGCACACACTGACAGCTCTGCGGCGCTGCACGAGGGGACGGGAGACACCATCCTAACGCCAATTTTACCTGTGTGATAATCGCATCCAAGCCGTTGGCCCCCCACGCGTAGTCCATCGGGTTTGAATGCAAGACTCCCCTTTAAGAATAAGGACAATAATTAACTGTGGCCGGAGCACAGACAAGAATCTGGCAGCAAGAGCAGCACATCCCCCAACTCACCAGGGACCTAGTCCTAGGTTTGGTATCGTCGTAGGTGCAATAATTCCATTGACCAGCTGCTGGATAATTCTGAAAGACAAGAAAACCAGCATTGTGTAAGAATTAGTGTCTGCCAGCTCCCAGCCCAGAAACCAGACATGAAGGAGTGGGTAAATACAGTAAACACTGTCCCATCATCAGGGGAAGAGGAAAAATATCCTGCAGCAATTGCATCTTATGAACTGATTATTCCTTGATAAAGAGAAGTTTCAATACCTTATTTAAAGGGATAATTTCTGCCTGCAATGACCAGGCGGCTCGGGAGCACGGCTCTCAGAGATCATTCCTCAAACCCCTGAGGAAATGGTACGGGCTGGTTTTCAGCTAAGTCCCATCACTGACAAATAACAGGGTTTCTTCCCCAAGACCCGGTGGTCGCTCTCACCCTTCCAGCGTGGGAACCCCCTCGTGCCGGCCGGCGGCACGGCGTGTGGCCAGTCGGGCTCGGGGCTGCCTCGCGCCGTATCGATGCCGAGACTGATGCTCTCGCTCCCTCCGGTTCTCAGAGTCCCTGTTGTCTTCTGACAGTGCGGTGGACCCAAAGGGAAACTCAAAGCTGTCGTCAAAGATCCCAAAGGCAAATTGGCCATAGCCCTGCGGCAAGGTGAATAAGTGCTGATCCACATTCTGGGAGGGGGAGAATTTGGAGAACGGATTGTTAGAAGGAGAGAAACAGCCTTTTACTTTCACGCCTGGTGTTTCCCCAGCCTTCACTCAGGAGCCTTCACTCAGGAGCCTCGCAGGTGGATCAGAGACCCCCAGAGGCAGCTCAGTGAGGGAACAGACACAGACTGAGACTACACACCAGGGTAAGAAATGGCTACAACTCCCCACGTCTTCAGCTGCAGCTACAACTCACTAGGCTACAACTCTCACTAGTAAAAACATGCAGTAAAAACATGACATGCAGAGATTTCAGGAGCAGCACATGGATGATGTTAACAACTCCTTTCCTAAATTTTGTCAAAATCCAGGAAACCTTTAAATGTATTAATGCAAAAATACTTCAACTCAGTGGCAAAGCAGAAAGCATTGGAAGAGCTGGAGAGGCCTTACCTCAAAAGGATGCCTGTTCTGATCACTGGTTGATGTGGAGGAACTGGTCTCATTGTCAGTGTTCCTGTGAAGAAGAGGAGCATTGCTAAGCCTCAGAAGGTGGCTGTGAGAAGATTTTCCTGGCAGAGGGGCGTGAGGGCCATGAGTTTGACAGGAAAAGCAGAACCACAGCTCAGTAACAGCACACAGAGTGTGAGTGATTAATTTCTATGCCAAGCCAGAGCTCGAAGGGACCCCAGAGGTCCCCTCACCTCCAGGGCAGGGCCAGCTCCATACAGAAACCAGTCCACCCTCAGCTGCCCATTTTCTCACTGTCCCTATCAATTGTCATTTTTTCCCCTCCTACAACCCCTATTTTCCCACACCTTCATCCATCTCTCCCCACCCTTTTACGTTCTGACTTCAGGAAGCCACAAAGAAGTGGCTGAACCATGATGTCAGGCAATGATTCCCTGCACAATCCACCTCCAACAGAGCGGCTAATCCTCTGGAGCGCCAGGAAGAGACGACTTAGGGTACAAGCCCTGATCGCTGTGACCCACACACACTTAAGTCTAATCTTGAATCAAAGGATCTTCTCTATTGCAGGGGCATGTGACCGAATGGGACAGATCTTAATGCTGTTGGGCGTCTGCTTTCGGAGAGCTGCAGGGACATTCACATCCAGGCCCAGGCTTTGACACCCACGGCAACAGGACCCCAAGGTGCGGTGATTATGCGGCTCTCCCAAGGTCACAGCAAGTCACCAACAGAGTTGGGATTAGACAGGATTGATTTCAGCCTCTCAGGTTGGTGTAGTCAGACCAAACGTCACGTCTTTTGCTCACAAACCTCGCTCTGTAACCACCCTGCACAGCGCAGGGTCCCCACGCCCAACATCCACCTGCGTGCGGCCCGTCCCCAGGCTGCTCACAGCCGAGGGCCGGCGAGTGTGGCTGAAGCATTTCCAGCCATTTCTGGTCCTCCTGCCCGCTGTGCCGCTGCCAGAGCACGGTCCCACCACTGAGTCAGCAGCGCAGCACGTGAAGGCAGATCTCTGCCGCTCCAGTGCGGAGTCCAAAGTCCCCATCAAAACATTCCGCCGTTTGCACTCTAAACTGAGTTATTAAACTCTACAGGGAAGCGCAGGGACACTCGCCATTCCATGGATTCCTCTCTGAGGGTTATCAAACCCCGATGACTCAAACCAGCTCAGAGCTGCCACATGCCATGGGGAAAGCCTCTCCAGTATTTTTTTTGTTGTTTGTTTTAAATCAACCCATTGGTCCCCCGCCCTTTGCCAGCACCGTGTGACACCCAGCATGCCCGGGGCCTGTCTACCTGCTGATGCAAACCATGCAAACTAAGCACTACATACCCATAGTGAGGAAAGGTGAGCCAAATATTAGGCAGAAGTGAGAAAAATGGTGTATTTAGTATCTAATGTTGCCTTTTTAACTAGGAAAAGGCTGAGTTCATTCCAGCAGTAGCCTCTGGAGCGGCACATTACCTCGGCTCTTCAGGAAGTTCTTCGATAAAACCAGACTCACACCGTGGGCAAATATAGTCCTGGGGGAGAAGAAACACTGAATGAGAGAAGAAAGTGGTATGTAAAGGCTGCGAAGAGTCCCTCCTGTGTGACGGGGTGGGAGAGTCCAGCAGCCCATCACCCCAAACACGGACCACAAATATGGAGCCAAAAAGTACCCAAACCACTGGTTTTTGCCTCCACCAGCCCAGGGAGGCAAATCGTTGGGCTTGAGCTTGTTTGGAACTTGGCTTCAGCAAAGATTCAGATAACACTAGTTAATCCCCAGCAGAGACAATGCATTAGATAACATCTGATGTCGTTCTGGGCGAAGTGAAAGCAAAACCAGCGGCCTTCCCAGAAGTGCAGCACTCAAACACCAGCTTTTAAACAGCTGCGTGTTCTGGGGGCCTTTCCCTGTCCCCTCCAAGTGCCAAACCAGCCTAAAGAAACAAGGTTGGGGGGCGGGGGGGGGGACTGCAGCAGGGGCTCAGCACAGCACGGCTGAGGACAGGCTGAATGGAAGCTGTCACGGAGGCAGCCGGGGCTTCACACCACGCAGAGGTCGGGGAGACACAAGGGGGTCATTCTGCAACACACAATAACGGAGTTTTACACCCCCACGCCCAACACTCGTTGCAGAGAGCGACGGCCACCCTTGTAGCCTCCAACACCGGAGAGAGAACATCGGGGGGTAAACAGCCCGTGCGTGCAGGAGCGGGATTCCTCAGGAGTTTTTTCCTCAGACAGTCACTTTCCCTCACAACTCCTGCTGTGGGTGAAGGATTTGTGCTCCACAACCACGCTGCCGTGGGGAGCAGCAGCCCAGAATGCTTCAGACCCTGAAAGGAAATTGCTTCACTTTGGGAGCAGGAGGAGAAGCAGGGCTATGCCGTGTCACCCAGCCGGGAGAGGAAGCGACAGACCCCGCACCCAGCCCCAACCGTGGCAGAACAGCCCCCACAGGCAAACACAACCACTCAGGGCCCCGTGATGGGCTCAGCACAGGAGAAACTTCAGAGCTTCTAAAAATAACGCTACTTCCCTTTACTACGGCTACGTTCGAGTTGGCACAGGCTCCTAACCAAAGTCAATGGATTCCCCAAAGGAGGGGGGGACGCTGGCAGCGTGGGGCTGCTCTGATAAGACATCTGGGATGGCTCCTGCGGCCACCGCAGGAACAAGTGATAAGGCCCCGGGCACAAGGTGGCCACGCCAGCGATTCCCCCAGCACCACCCGGCCCCGGGAGATAAGGGAGCGGGGAACACCGGGGCCCAGGGACGGGCTCGGGGACGCTGCTGCTCCCCTTCCTGTGCAGGGCTCTAGATCTGCGATTGTGAAATAACTGGGTCTGCCCAATTGACACAACGTTTGATGTCAAGAACATTTCTACACCATCCGAATTCTTCTCGGAGCTGGTGACCGGCACATGGGAACTCTATGTCAGACACAGACAGTCAGATCGCTTGCCTCCTCCTCCGAAATATCCCCTTTCTGGTTTCCTTCCCACCAGTATGGCACTGGGGTAAATTATGATGGCAGCCACCCTTGAGCAGGGAGCAACTTGCTCCTCCCAACTTTCCTATTTAAGGGAAGCTTTTCTCTGTGTGTGTGTACTTTCAGACCCCTCTGAACACAGGGGTCAGCAAATTCCTCTGCAGCTGGAGCAGCACAAATGTCAAAGTTTGCTGTTTCTGGGGCTGTTTGAGCGGCTCCTCCTGTAGCACAGGCCGCAGCACCTCCAGCAGCTCGCTCTGTGAACAGTAAGTGAAACTAAATGAACTTGGACCCCCAGAACAAGTTCATTAACCAGCAATTAACTAGACCTGAACCAAGAAAAGCAGTTGTCTGCTCACTACCACTGTCCTGTGCGTTCGCTGTCAGACATGCTCTGCCCAACACCGGGGGGTTAAACACAAATAAATGACCGGTATCTCTAGGTTACAGCTCCAGCTCCCAAGCCATCTTCCCTGCCTGGCTCTGTGTTCAGCAGGAGCATTATCCAGGGGTTTTTCCCCGCTCTCAAACACAGACTGTGGGATTTTCCAGCCAGGGCTGCCCTCGCCAAACCAGTAAGACCAACCGAAAGGGCAAAAGGACAAACAGGGCGTCACAAAACCAAAGTGAGGGCCAGGTCTAATCAACCACGTCAGAGAGACACCAACACTCACAACCGGGGGGCTTCTAAAATTCAATAAACATTAACAAAAACCAATGCCTTCATCTGGCGAGACCCTGGGAGAAATTTCAGGCCAGAGACTGGCAGGATGCTCTGAACCCAAGCTAACGCCTCGCAGCGTCTGACAGGTCACCAGCAAAAGACCTCGCCAGGGCCCACCACGGTGCTTCAGCCCGTTCTTTTCCGACGCTCCATCTCCCCCCCCCCGGGCACACACCGCTCCACACACGGAGGCTTTCCCCGGTGTCCAAAGCCCCTCTGCCCGGGCGCTGCCCCCGCCTGCGCGGCACCGGAGGGGAAACGGGGGGGCCGGGTCACTCCTGCCCCCCGGTGTCACCGCCCGCGACGCTCCTCTGTGCTCCTTCACACCCCCCCGACAGAGACAGACCCGCCACCGCCCCGCGGGGGCCGGCTCGGCCCGCACGGAGGAGCGGGGGGAGGCTGCCCGAGCCCGGGGGTATCACACGCACCTGGAAGGGCCGGGGGAAGCCCAGGCCCGCCGCCCCCCCCGACCCGCGCCGGGATAGGGCTGCTCGGGGGGCTGCCTCCCACCCCCACACCGAGCCTAGGCGGGCGGGCGGCCCCCTCCCCACCGGGCTCTGGCCCCACCGGTTGCTTCCCCTCGGCTGGGGGCCCTCGCTTTCCCTCCCCCACGGTCTCCAGCGCCGCCATTTCCTCACCCCGGCC
>JAOXJK010000014.1:3259037-3282187 GCA_025774025.1 Xenus cinereus
GAGTTTGGGTGGGTTTGGGTGAGTTTGGGTGAGTTTGGGTGAGTTTGGGTGGGTTTGGGTGAGTTTGGGTGAGTTTGGGTGAGTTTGGGTGGGTTTGGGTGAGTTTGGGTGAGTTTGGGTGAGTTTGGGTGGGTTTGGGTGAGTTTGGGTGAGTTTGGGTGAGTTTGGGTGGGTTTGGGTGAGTTTGGGTGAGTTTGCCTTTTTCACGGCTCTTTGCACGCCTCTGAGTGACGGGGGATGCCACACGTTGCTCGGCCAGAGCGAGCCTTGGCCCCAGAGCCCCGGTTCAGGAGGCAGAAGGGGGGCTCGGGGGGTTCCGCAGCCCAAGCCCCCCTCGGGGCCAGCTCCGGGGCTGAGCGGTGGCCGGGGGGGGCAGGGGGAGCCTGGGCACCTCGGGGACCCGTCACCCGCTGCCTCGGGGTCACCAGCCTCGGCCGCTCGGGACAGACAGACAGACCGGACAGACGGAACCGAGTGAAACTCCCTTTATTGGTGGTGTCAGCACCCAGCCCCGCCGGGCTGTAACTCACCGTGTTGACCAAACAGGGTTCAAACTGCTGAAAAAGCTGACTTTGTCCCCCAAAGTGTGTTTCTGGAGCTGTATTTAGCACCCCGGGGACAACACCGACCACAAAACCTGTCAGCGCTGTCAGACGTCCCCAGTAACTCTTTAGAACAGCCACAACTTCGTAACTCGACAAATCTCTAAGGAAAAGGACACAAACCCCGCTGGAAGCGTCCCTGTGGGACATGGACCAGCCGCTGGCAAACACGGCGTCTCGTCGTGTCCCCCCGCCCCGGAACCACCTCCCGTTACTTGGCCTTTTGCACAGGCCGGTGCCGGAGACCCAGGGCCGGTGCGAGTCCCGGCCCCGCAGACACGGGCGCAGCCGAAGCTCCGCGCCGGGTCGTTGGGCTCCCGAGCGGCGATTTCATCGTGTCATTAACAACACGGGAGAGTATTAACTTGTTTTACAGATGTGAAACCTAAGAGTCTCGTACTTATTTAACTTGCTGAACTTATTAATTCCATGAATTAACTTATTAATTCCATTAATAGAAAGAACAATGGGAGTTTTTCGCGGCGCCCCAAGGCTGAGGTGCTGTTACACACACTGCACTCAGGACTTTCCCAAACCCCTCCCTCCAGCTCTGGCTGTTTAAACTGGGGAGAACAAGTTCCCAATGAGATTTAACCAACGTAATCACAAACGCGGGTGCTGACGTTCTAAGGTGAAAGTGAGGAGGAGGAGGAGGATGTTCCCCTCGGCCTCTACTAGATATTGCCCCCCGAGCCTTTCCAGGGCTGCTCTGGAACAGGCTCCCGACAAAAAGCGGCACAGCAGGAACTGAAGAGACACCTTTATTCCTTGGGCTTCTTCATGGGCTCTCTGACCTGCTGGATAATAACTTTCATGATCTTTTCCATTTTGGCCTTGGTGAGAGCCTTCCTGCTGTACCAGGTCTGGTCCCAGAGGGAGCAGAGGAGCTTGGGGGCGAGATAGAGCGGGTCATAGTCGTGGAGCATGTCCAGGGGCCGCCTCTTGGCATACTCCTTGTAATGGGCCACCGGGCAGCTCTCGGGGCTCTGGGGCCTGGCAAAGATTCGGGGCCCCGGCAGCCCCTCGCCTGCCCCCGGGTCCTGCCTCCACTCCAGGAACTCCAGCTCCCCCTCCTCCCTCAGCACCAGCTGTCCCCAGTACAGACTGGGGCTCCTGCTGTGGGTGCTCGCCCCGAAGCCCCTGATGGTGTTGGTGAAGAGGAGGTGCAGGAAGCCCTGGGGGTGTATCTTACTGAAGATTCCCTTCTTATGAAGCCTTTCCATGTCTTCATCTGTCAGACTCTCCAAAATGCTCCACTCCTCCTCTCTCTCTTTCTGGGACAGATGCTGCTGCTTTATTTTCAAGGCCTCCTGCGAGGCTCTGAATTCCAGCCCTTTGGCCACGCTGTACTCGTAGCCGTGATCCCTCAGGTACCTCTCGATGCTGCTCTGGTAGAAGTGGAGGGAACTGGCGGAGAACTCGGTGCCGTTCCGTCGCTTGGCAGAGCTGTAGAACGAGGCCAGGTAATTATCCAGGTCTTCAGGAGGCAGGTTATGGATCTCGCGCGTTTCCGAGGGGCAATGCAAAACCAGCCAGTCTTTGAAAGTCTTGATATCGCCTCTGTTACGTTTTCTCTTCTTCTCCAACCTGTCTAAAAGATAAACCACAGGTTTGAGGGCAGCAGGAACTTACAGGAAGGTCAGTGAGATATAAGGAGACGCAGAATAACGTTCGCCTTCCTTTACAAAGTAATTCAGAGATTATGGGACTTTTGCAAACCCCTTTCCCGTTTAAGTGGGAGAGAATGAATTCCTAATGAGGTTTAATGAGTGGCTGTCGCTGTGGGGCACGCGTGTGGGCTCGGGCACTGCTACAGATTGGGGGCTGGACCTGCTGGGGGGGGGTTGGCTGGACACTGAGCTTCACCCCGGCCAGTTTTCTTCAGAGCAAGAGAACTCTCAGTGGGAAATAACAACATTAACCCAAAGTTGGGGTGGATAGTAAGGAAGAACAAAAAGATGAGTGAAAGTGGTTTTGTTTTGGTTTTTTCTTTTCAGAAAAGGATTGCCAGGATTGCAGTTGGGCTCTCTCTCTCGAGTTGCTATGGAAATACCACATCTACCTAGTTCCATGTAGCACGAGAAATGAGTTCTCTGGATTGCTGAAAAGCTCCATCTGCTGCCTGAGACTCTTCCAGGGCTGAGGAGGGTTCTAGAGCCAACACCCAGAGACTCCCCCTCTTGCACCCAGTTATGTTGTACACCCTTCGCTGTCGTCTTAGAGTGCTGTGGCTGGACCCAAGTGGAGTCTGCTGCTCCCTGTGCTGCTCTTCAGGGTTTTGTTTTGTTCGTGACTGATCTGCGCGAGGAGGCGACTGGCTCGTAAATCAACACGTGCCGCGGCCTCGCTCCAGCCATGAGCCATTTATCTTGGCAGGAGCGGCTACTACAGAGCCAATCCCAGCCCCTCCGGGTGATAGATGTTGTCAATCACAAAACCAGTCCCGTGTTCATAGAGAGGGGCTGTGCCCGTTCCTACAGCTTGGCTACCTCAGGAACACGAGTGGCTGCGACACTGAGTTATTCAGGAACAGCAACGGGGCTTTCAGTTGTTGCTCTTTAACGCTGCGGCTAATTGAGATGGGCCCTTAGTTCAGCAGCGCGACAGGCAGAGCTGGCTGGGGACAGGGGACGGGGACAGCGTGGTTACAGCCCTGCCTGCATCTGGGGGGGTTCCGGAGCCGCTGGAATTCCCTGCATCCGTGGGGTCTGGCTGCCAGGGACAGGGCCATGGGGCTGACTGTGAGGAGAGAAGGGGTTCCAGGGAATATGGCATGGGATTTCCATCCTGAGCACGTGGAAGTGGGACACGCTGGTGGGGGCTGCTCCTCAGAGGGAGCCGAGGTGTTAAGCCCCTGGATGGAAAACTTACTCTTACTCTCACTCTCTGGAGTGTTAAAAATCTGCCTCAACGTTTACACGTAGATACCAGCGGGGAAACCCACAGAACTGACCAGACAGCAGTTTACTGGGTATCCATGTGAAAAAGGACCTGCAGGCGCTCAAATCATTAGAGATGCAAAAATTTAGGGGTTTTACTATAATGTCTTTAAAACCTGGACATTTGCATTTTATTGGAGGTGTTTAATCATTAGATTAGGTAATATATCCATGATATACACGTACCTGGCACTCAGGCTCAGCGTATTGTAACAGGAACCCTGTTAGTCCCTGCTAGTAGAGACAAGACTGCCCCAAGTCAGAGGTGTTTCCTTAGATTTAGGCAGCTACAGGAACTCACCCTCCCTTAATATTTTGGGAAGCGATTAATGAACGCACCCACACACACCCCCCAGGAAGAAAACCCCGGACTCTCTTACTTTCATGTGAAGGTTGGGATGGATGCTCGGCGCTGCTGTTCTCGGGGCTCAGGAAGGCTGAAAGGGAAGGTGTGTGCCTGGATCCTGATGGTTCGCTCCCCTCCATGGGGGTTTTGGTGACGTTCCCACTGAAGCCGGTTCCTGCTGTGCCGTGCTCAGGAGGGCTCAGCGGGAGCTGCTGCTGGACATCTACAGTGGCTTCTAACTCAAAGAATGTCACGGAGGCGGGTGACTCATGTTGGACCTTTGCTTCACTGTTGGAGACAGGAGCAGATTTTAAACGTTCCTTTGGTGTTGCTGAGGCAGAGGAGTTTCTTGCTCTGGAAGTTTTGGTTATGGACCCGGCAGGATTTAGAGGACCCACCCGCAAGAAGCCACTCTCCAGGCTCTCTTGGCTGCTGAGTGGGGATTTCAGAATGCAGGCAAGAGTGGAAGGGGACTTCCCTGGGGAGGTAAAGCCAGATGTTTGGATGGCTGTCGGCTTTTTAAATGCCATCTTCTGACTGCGGTGCACGTGCAAATCAGCCTCAGCAGCTACGTCTTTAACTGGTGATTCTGATAGAACACTGTGATTGATCCCGTCTCCGTGGTTGTCTTCATCTGAAATGCTCTGCTCTTCATCAGAGATGATCTGTGGATCTTCACTGCTTTCCAGCTTCACCTTTGGTCTGTCAGGTTTGCCTTCACCACCAGACACTGAGAAATGCTGCTCTGCTGCAAAGCATGATCTCATGGATTTGCTGTTTTCTCCATTTTCTCTGGGTGATGGCTCAGTACGTGTTCTGTAGATCGTGTTGTCTTTCTGCTGAGGGACCCCTGGAGATCTCCAAGATGACCCTGTAGTAACAGCATCTGCTTTGGTCCTCTCAAAAGACGGGGTCATCCTGAACCTCTTTCCATCTGAACCAGTTTCTCTTAATGAGGCATCAGAAGACATGAACCTCTTCTTCTTTTCCAAACCTTTATTCTCTTCTCTGCTTCTGAAGTACAGCTTCCCACACTGCCAGTGATAGGCGTGTCCAACCCCACATATCCACAGGACGGAGTTGTCCTTGCTGGGGTGGCCCGTGTTCTGCAGGATTTCCAAGGCCGGGATGTGACTGCATATCGTCCCGTGAGTGTGTGCCCAGGTCACCAGGCTGGAAAGATCCGTATGAAGGGAACCGGCCTCACTGCAGCCTCTGCCACCGGCATTCTCGGTCTGGAAAGTGTGTTGGGGATAGCTTAAGTGAGAGAGGGTGGGCATAACGGTCCTGGGGACTCTTTCTGTCCCCATCTCAATACAGCAATGGTTTTTAAAAAGAATCATTAGAGGAATCATCAATCTACAATTTGTTCCTTCTTTAAAATAAATAAATAAATGTGTCCCCTTTGAAGACCTGGAGGGTAGTTTGGGCATGGTCCTAGAACGATGAATTTATGGTAGATATAATTTATGCATAGCCATGGGCTCTGAGTCCTGACCAAGTGGCTCAGCTTAAGAATCTGTCACACCTGGGCTGAGCCAGGGCGGCTGCTCGGGTGCGTGCTCTAAATCCCTGGTGGAGCCCAGACTGACACTCGGGGAACCACCCGAGCAGCAGCTGCAGCTCCCAAGGGAGGGGAGCCCCGCTGAGTGCGGAGCTCCCTTTGCAAAGCCGAGCCCTGTGACCTCAGTGAGCCCATGGCTGTGGCCAATTCTGTGCTTGCTTATGGAAAATAACCCGGGAAAGTGACAGGAATCAGCTCCTCCGTCTCCCACCTCCCCACAGCCACCAGGGCTCACCCTCCCTTCAGCTGCCAACAGAGCACCGCTTGCACCAAAGGGGAATTGGGTACGTGAAGTTGTTTGTGGGATGCTTTTCAGAAACTAAAGAATGGACCTTACATCCACATATGTAAAACTTGTTCTTAAAAAATCTACAATTTTTAGTGCTATAATTGATTCTGTTAGAGACAATCGTCCACAGTATCGCTTATGCTATGAAAGACTACTCACCATGCTGCTGTTCTTTATCACACTGAGCCTCCTCTCTGGTGGAGATCACTAAGCGACTCTGAATATTCTTTCTCTCTCAGAACCTAGAATAACCATCATAGGTGTCTGTGTCTATATGTTTGTGTGTGTATACATATATTTAAGAAAAAAAATCTGGCTAGCAGATGCATCTGAATTTGTCATTGCTCAGTCTAAGCTAAATGCTACTGCAGAACGTGTGCCCTCGTTAAGGTGAGGGCCCATTGAGCTGGAATGAACTATAAAGCTTGACTTGTGTAAGTGCTTGCAGGATTAGCCTCTGCAGTGTGCCAGCCAACGTTAAACCAAAATATACTGCAAGTAGAATTTTAGAATCCAGACTCTGAGATGTTCCTTTCAGCGGTGGCACTTTGAACACAAGCTGTGGTTCACAATCTTTACTTCTCCAGAGTGAACTGCAGAGACAGAAGTACCAGAAATAGCAAAGCTAGTTCAGGTTCTGACATCATCTGATGGTTCAAATAGTAAAAAGAAGAGGAAGTTTCCCAACTAAAGCATTCTTTGCATCTGTAACTCGTATTTACTAGAGACTAAATCTGAAATTCTCCCACCTGGTTTGAAAAGCTCTATGGATTAGTCTAGAAAGTCACCGTCGTTCCTGTGTGACAGGCAGGAGCCCATCGCTCACAGACCCTGCTGCCACACGTCCTGCGAGAGCCGGGCGCTGCTGGGCTGACACTGCCCGCACCTGCAGGTCACACCGGCAGCCTTTGCTCCGGGCATCTCGCTCTGTGATTTAATTAAAAGCTTTGCACTTAGTGGTGGTAAAAGATGCCAGGCTGAAAACACCGGGCACAGGAATCTTGTCTAACCTGGTTCTTTGAGCAGCCCTGGCCTCGGTGTGTGGCGGTTTCCCGGTGGGAGCAGGCCCCTGTTGGGGTTGGAGATGGGCTCGCGCCCACGGGCAGCCCAGGGCGCCCGAGCCCCCGGCCCTGCTGCTCCGCATCCTCCCGCTCCCTGAGCGAGCTGCAGGAGAGGCTCATCCTGGCTGACGGACGCAGGGCTGCTCTGGAACCCATGAGCACGGTGTTTGTCTGCAGGGATTGATTTCATGGCCGTGCCAGTTAAACTGGGGGAAGCCGCGCCACAGAAGCCTGTTGTGTGCCAGGAGACAGGGCAGAGGCTGCGCCCGGTGCCCGCTGTGCCCCAGCTCTGGCCGTGCTCACCGGCCCCGGGGCAGTGAGCTCTGCTGTGCCCCGCTGCGCTCACGCTACTATCAATCCATGTGCTCCTGCTCAGGGCTTTCTAATGATAGTTTGGATAATTTTAGCCCAGAACGCTTTGCTGTGTGCGTGTGCTCGCCCGTGAAACATGCAGAGCTTGGGTTTTCAAAGAATTTCCTAACTGAAATCTGCTGCTTGCTTTAAACAAAAACCAGACCCTGTTTTAGAGCAGCGAATGCATTTTGAGCTCTTGACCTCTGTTGATCCAGGCGGGGTGTAGGATCTGTTGGCCCTGGGATCTCCTCCCAAGGAGTCACAGAGAACAGGGATGGGAGTCACTCCCGTTTCAGCCGTTCCGCTCTGCCCCGACCTCTCCCGAGGGGGCTCCTGACCCTGCCTCAGGCCTCCCAGAGACAGGGACTCACAGCCCGATCTTGCGCCTCGGAAAGCTGGACATAAACTTATAGAACTGTTTTTTATCTTCAAGTTGAACCCGTGTAATTCCCCCCCAAAGGGCTGAGCTGCTGCTCGGACAAACTAAAGGGAACTTTCACGCCAATGATTTGGTGCTCGGAGCCAATGTGGGAAAAGGTAACAGGAACGGAAGCTCTGCCTGGTCATAAGGTCATGAAATTACTGACTTGGCAGATGAACATCTTGATTTCTATCACGGGCGTCTTTTAATGGAATGCTTTTATCTTTCCTTATCTCCAAGCACATGTCTTCCTTTTCCTGATCTCTTTGAAGAAAAAAAAAAAAAGTCTTTTTTCTTTTGATATTTAGTTCCAAATAAAGGCTCTGGTAATCAACTAAGGATACTTCTTCAGCCCACTCTGCTCCCGTATGTACAGCAGTGGAGAGCACCTCCCGAGGAGCTGTCAAATGGAACGAGTCAGAATTTACAGTTACAACCGAGTAGAAAAAGATTAAATACGTATTTACGCACAAAGGCCGAACTGACACACTGCTCCTCTCTTCAATTAAGAGAAATCCATTTTGATCACTGCCATAATTTTTACTTGCTTCCAACAAACCTGGGATCCTTAAAAGGGAGGGTTCTGGGGCTGGAGTTTGGGGGCTGAGTTTTGGGTTGAATCCTTGTGCCTGGGTGAGTGTCTGCAGGGCGGAGAGTGATGCAGCGTTTAATTATCTTTCCAGGAGAGGCTCCCATCTGATAATGGCCACTGCATGTGCAGGACCCACACCTTTGTGCAGAAAAACAGGACATTCCAAAGCTGTACGGTAAATGTTTTCCTTTTTTTTTAACCCATAGGGAATTCAGTGCACTAATAGAACCTATAGTTGAGTGAATTCATTCTCACTACAGGAAAAAAAAAAAAAAGTTTTTTTTTTAAAAAAAAAACTACAAGGTTTTGCTTTCTCACGTGTCTGGTCTCCACAGTAAGCTTTCAGGACCTCAGTGCTGTATCTGCCTATTTTACCTCTGTATTCAAGAAAACGTGGCCAAGTAATTTCAAAGAAGTCCACAGCGTTTCAGTGGAGCTCTTCAAATTCTAGGCTGAGTAAAGGCACTGAAATGCTTGTTCTGCTCTAAGACTTCCCTGTGTCTCGTGTGAGCCCTTGGGGCGGAAGAAGCAGACTCAGCACTTTCTGAAAATGATTCTCTTGTAAGGTCTGTCAAACACGGGTACCTGGAATCACCCCAGAATGTAAACATCAGAATCCTACTCTCTTTACAATTCAGTGGACTCTGTGCGGGGTCAGGGTGTGCAGAAGGAGCTCGGAGACCTTCTGTGACGTACACAGGCTTGTACAAGCAGGATAACTAAATAAAAAACTCATTATATAGGCACTGAAAGCCCTTTAACCACTCTGTTCCTGTCCCTCCGCCCTTTAATAGTCCCAGCTATGTTTCTCTTAAGTCTTATAATGTCTATTTCACAGATTAGAGACCTGGGGCATGCACAGAGCAAGTAAATAGGAGAGCTTGGGCTTCTCGGCTCCAGATAAGACAGTGCAGGAAACTAGAACAATCCCAGTAGGAAAACAACAGGATACAGAACAGCAGTTCTTAGACTCGACTCCCGCCCCTTCCCCGGCAGGGACTGTGTGCCCCCACTTGCTGGAGAAACACTTACTGGGGGCGGAGGGGCCCGGGACAGCCATAAAATACACTTATAGAGGGGGCGTATTGCAGGGAGCCGCCAGGAGCGAAGGACAGGGCCGGGGACGTGTGTCTGGGCAGGAACGGGGTGAAGCTGCGCTTAAACACATCTGGTTGCAAGGCGGGAGTCGAGAGCAGAGCAGAAGTACCTCACGGCTGCCAAAAATCGTTGAGCTTGTCCCACCACTTCTTAGCAAGGGCCTTTGGGGTGGATTAATCATTTCCCAGCACATCGTTTTTCCTGTTCTCTGGGTTGTTTGTTTCTCTCCTCCCCCTCCCCTGTACAAGAGCCCTCTCAGCACCTCTTCAGCTCCTTTCCTGCTTTCCCCACGTCCTTCCACCCACACCTCCTGCCCCCCTGCAGAAATACAAATCCCACGGTACATCCTGTGCTGGCGACGGGGTGACATTCCCATTGCTCTACCTCGAGAGGTGCTCTGAGAAAACCACCCCCCACCCCCGTGTATCTGAGGGAGGGCAGGGTCTCACCACACACACCAGCTCCCGGACGGAGAAGAGACTGCTCTTAAATATTCGCCTGCAGCACCACATTCCTTAAACAAGAGCGGTTTTGTTCAAAGAATGGGACGCAATTTTTTTCATGAGCCCTAATCATCTCTCCTCTTGAGGGTCTGCGCTGCAGAGCTGCTGTGCGTGTACCGTGACTGCCAGCTCTAAATCAAGTCTTCTCCAAAGAGCTAATAAAAGCCGCAGCCAGCTGGCAGAGGACTGCCTGGTCCAACAAACAGCAATCAACTGCCGAAAACAGCTGGAGCAAAGGAAAAAATTAATTTCAAACCATGAACTTCTATAAATAGGTCCTAATATTTTATTTCCCCAGGAAGAAGTGGGAAAGCTGAAATTAGCGAAGGGCAATTCTGTTACTCGGGCAGAAAATGCTACAAGGTGGATAATAATAGTGTTATTTACGCTGTTACCACTGCCCTTTGTGAGCAGCTTCACGCTCAGGTCAGTGCCGCCGGGGAGAGCCGGCCATTATTTACTGTAACGATTCCATGGGCTGGTTTACTTTTCCTGGGATTTTGGATTTTCAGTCCTGCGCTATGGCTGAGCGTTAATTGTATCAGAGAACCCGCTGCGGGAACTCACTCTGTTCCCCAGCAGCCATTTGTATTAAAATGATCTTCGTTCACTTAATTAGTGGAAGAAGATGTCTGCTGGCAAGAAGGCACTTGTAGGAGCGTTTGCTACTCTTTTAATTGCTCCTCTCCCTGTCTGTGGTATTTCTCATAAAGCACGAGCCTCGCCAGTCAGGGGGAGACATCATCTCCTACTACAAACCCACTGATAATCCTCGCAGTTTGGCGGAGTTTGGCTGCAACAGCCTCAAAAACAAGCCGGGAACGGAGCAGGAGGCGGATTCTTTTGTTCCCTTCCCCGGGAGCGGCCGCCGCCGCTCGCTCCCGGCAGAGGGTGCTCGGTCCCCGCCGCGCCTGGCCCGAGGTGGCCCAAAGCGGCGTTCGCTCGCCCCCCGGCCCGCCTTCCTCGGCGGGGCCCTGCCCCGACCCCTGCTGAATAAATAGCGCTATTAACGCCGGGGTCAAGGTCCTCTTACACTTAGACCTGGGGTGAAGGCACCGTCCCCGTGCACTTCCTTGTTCCTGCCAAAGGACCTTTGCACCCGCAGCTCCAGGGACAGAGAACAGCGCGGATTTAATGGGAAGCTCTCACCGCAGATCTACTGACCTCCCAACGCGCCGACTTTATAGGAAACGTGCTATCTTCCTGCTAAAAACATGGTGGAAAAATGCTGACCGGCAGCACTGCCTTAGCCAAGTACAGAAACTTCTCCATGTGCCGTCCTTGGCGCCAGGATAAGGGTCTCAGTATCTGCTGCTTTCGATTTCTGTGCTGGCGATGGAATTGTTTTTATATCTAACAGCAAAACTTAACATCCCCTTTGGGAGCTTGTTGAGGGGAAGCCGCAAATCTTATTTGTTGAATTTCATTGTCAAAGTGTTTACTGCAGTTCTATATATTTCTGAGCGGCCAAATCACAGTGTGGCACAGGCCATTTTTTTTCTACCACCTGCTGAACTGCAGTGAAGCGGCTGGTGCCGTGAGCTGGGGGACACATCACCCAACGTCTCACCCACCGGTGACTCGGGGCCCAGTGTCCCCTCCTCTCCCTTTGATCTGAGCCCAAATGCTCTTCCCCCTGCTCAGCATCACGCGTGGCCTGCCCGCAAACCAGAGGGAAGGGCTCACTCCGTAAAACGCGCTCTGGATGAAGTGTGGTAGAGATTTGTTACCGAATAGTATTTGTGGCGAATCTGTGACTTGTAATTAGACGTAATTGTTCACCATGAGACACAGTAACCTACTTTTCTACAATACAGAACAATTTCAACAACTGACACCTCAGCCCATTCCCCAGGCTGCAGGATTTCACCTTTTCGGCAGCTCTTTAAAGCGGGGGTGACTCGGGCTGGGGGTGTAGAAGCACCAGGCAAAGAGCTAGTGCTCGTTTTTATATCTCAAGTGTTTGTGGAGGTTTCTTGAGGATGGGATGGTAAATGGCTCCTGGAGGTAGAAGAAATAACTTTGTTGATAAACAAGGACCTTTCAGAGCAGGGGAAGTTCTCTGTGATTACTTTTTCCGGTCTCTGCTGGGGTCTCAGGGGGATGCCGATGCCCACAGCTGGCACGGGGAGGGGACAGGGAAACCCAGGGTGAGGGGCCCATGTAAAGGAAAGGTGCTTGTCCTTCACAGAACACATCTTACCAAGCAGCACCCAAGATTTTTGGCTGCAGGCAAATTCATTAGTTCATGATACCCAGCCATGCTGGTAGGAAATCTGGGAGCCCTGCAGGCTTCCCTCCTTTGGAGCCTTTGCTTATATTTAATTTTCTACGATTGTCCTTGTTTTGAAGCACTGCTCTCTCCCTTACCTCCTCCAAGGTCAGGCCCGACACTTCGGGAAGGCCCCGTGGAGCAGACAGGTCTGTGGAAGGGCAGGAATCTCACCAGCACCTAGAGGACAGGGAAGCCTGGGAGAGAGGGGAGAGAGAAGGTACGCGTTAGAAAAGTGACCATAAAGCAACTTGAAGATCCCTTGTGCGGGCTGGAAGCAACAAGCAAAAGGCTCTGCCTTGAGCAGAGCCCACACCAGTTTCTCTAGTTTCTGAATGACTCTCTTGGGGCAAGAGCTGGGGTTGGCAGCACCTGGACACGCACCAGTAAGAGGCACTGGCTCCTAGTTTCTGCCTCCCACTTCTTGAGCGCTGCATTCAGCAGGAACTGAGCACCTCGCAGATGAAAAATACCACAGATGGATGGCATCTTGCCTCTTGGAGAGGCAGCAAAACCCAGCGTTGGCACACCTAGCTGCTAATTTGGAAAAGAAAAATAGACTCTGGCGTAGCATCTGTGAGAGGCTGCCAGCCCTCGTCCTGCAGCAGTGATTATACGCTCCCAGCGTGCGAGCAGGAGCAAACAGCTAAGCCCACCCTACAGATTCAAGCAAGACTTGAGCCACGGGTGGGTTGGGATCTGGAATTCTCTGCTGGAATTGCCTTGAGTGCACAAAAGGCACTTCTGAAAATACACTTTGGAGACGTTCCCCAAGGCTGCACCACAGACCCAGCGTCTCACTGCTCCTCCCAGCAGAAGCTCTCAGGTGACCGAGGCACCGGTGAACGCTGCTTGAGATCAGCCAGCTGCTGCCTCCCCGGGCCTCATCGGACACCTCAAAATCACCACCCGTGCCTGGCCAGGCTCCTTGGCCCGCAGACCTGGCTACCAGGGGATGGGCCCCAGCCCTGGCCCTGCTGCTCTGCCTGCACACAATCCTCCTACCCCTTTGGGGACCGCACGTGGACTTGAGTCCTTGGGACAAAACTTCAGAGGGAAGAACCTCACTAGCCAACTTCTAGCTGCTGCGGAAGTAACTGGTCAACTTGCAGTAGGAAATTAAATATTTTCTCAGTAAGTGAAGTATCGGTAACAGATTTTTTCAAGCCCCCACCATAAAGCAAGAAAATGTAGCTGAAGGTGCCCCTCTGAATTAAACTTAGCTCCGTAGGAAAAGTGTTTTAGTTCATGAAAATCATCCTGTTGGCTCTGGGTGCCCGCGGCACAAGGGCAGCGGGGAATCTCCAACATTTGAGACGTGCCACTGGTTCCCTCCTGTCTAACCAGCCCAGTCGCTAGGAGTCTCTTTCGTGAATGCCGATGCTGTGTTTCTAGAAAGAACCCACGTGAATTAAATGGTGTGTAGGAGATGCCCGGGGTAGCAGACCAGGTAGCTGTGCAAAGAACTGACAGTTCTGTGAATGAGGTGCTGTTTGTGCCAGTGTTTTGGGGCTCCAGGGAGACCCGCGGCTGATGCAGAGCTCGGTGCTCTCTGTCATCGCCCTCTGCATCCGCTGCCCTCCTATCTGAGCATCTCACCAAATTAAATATTAAACCTTCTAAAGGATATTGTATTTCTTTTGTTCCTTTGGCAACTGAGATCTCGAGTGCTCTCAATTCTCCCTGACTTCACATTTTGCAGGTTCATGTCTTAATGTTCTTTTAATGCTTAATTTAATACTCTGGAGTTCCTACTACGCACTCCTGTCTGTTACACAGAACATGTGGTGTACGGTCTCCCAGACAAGGAGATGGCTATTTAATGAGCAGGCATTTCCCACCCAGAACCCAGCCTGAGGGGCTGAGAAGTGCTGTGGGGAGAGGAGAACAGGCTGGGGAATAGGGACCCACGTTTGTTCTTAGCACCAAGGGTCACAGCAAGCCCTGGCGCTGTCAAGACTGAAATCAGAATGTTAGATTTCTTAACACTTTCACCATCTGAAAGATAAGCAAGTCTTCATACGACAAAAGCAAAAGCCCCTTGGCTTCGGGAGCAAGGCGTCCCCGCGCTGTTCCCATTGCACAGCATCCTTCAGGAGCATATGGGCCAGCGAAGAGAAGACGTCCGCTGCGTAATTATGGCACTGACAAACCAATTGAACCTCAGCAGCTGCCGCTGGGGAGATTTCATTCATTCCCAGTATTGCCTTTTAAACTTAAGTGGCACTGGAACAAACACATCTTTGATCCAAGTAGGAAATCATTTGGAGCTTTGTGTTTAATAGAGCTGAAGCCCTGGGAAAATGATGTCTTTATGAGCCCGTACGACAATGCGGGGCTCATGGCAGGCACACAGCGGCTCGCTCTCCCAGTCCTCTCGCTTCCTCGGATGGAGCTGGACATATTTGCTCTTGAGTCAATGTGGAAACAAGGACTTTAAATCCGCTGCACTGGTGAAGTGCCTCTAAACTGCATGCGTGACACCAAAAAGAGGAATTCAGGAAGGGGGAGCACAATTTTGCCACGTCTGAAATAGAGCTGGAATGTCTCTGCCTTTCTGTCCTTGTGCTACTTCATGGCATTTTGGGGTCACTTGTTTCTCCCTTCTCTCCAGGGGCATCACTGCACTAATCAGGGTGTCGCACTCTGAAATACAGGGGATATACGTGGCCAGGATAGTGCTATACACATGTATGTACTTCTGTGTGCCGGTGTGTGCACACCTTCGGGTAACAGCACACCTCTGCAAATGTTGCTGAAATTTCTACCAGTACACTTGCTGATGTCATTTAATGAAAAGTACTCAAAAGCCACGTGAAGAATCCAGTATGCGTACGTTTTGGTGTGCTCCAGGCGTCAATATTATAACCTGTAAGATTAGAACAAATCCTGCTCTGACCGGGAGCCGGCGAGGAGGAGGCAGTGGGACGTTGCCAGTTGCCTGGCCACTGGGAGGTTTTTCTCTCCCGCTATATATTAGTTGTGATGCTACTGTAGGAGCTAATCAGAGCAAGGTCTAATTATAATTATGTTCCTCTTCCTGGATACAGCGATACCTATTTAGACCCGAGTCTGTACCTGGGCATATTATGGGGATATTCTTAAAGGGTATCAGCCCTTCCTTGTGCATCACAGTAAAGAAGAGAAAGACTAACACCTTATACTGGGGCAAAAGTAAATATATCTTTGCAGAGTTTGCAACAGTAATTACTAAGAATGCAGTAAGATCCATAAAATATTCAGTAATGGTTCATGGAAAGCAGTCACTAAAAATTCCTAACTCATTCTCTTGCAGTAGTTCATTGACTCTGGGTGGGCAGTATAGTCACAGAGGCTGGCTGTTTTTTCTCCCTAAAAAGACAGCATTAGGAATATATTCTATAATACCATCTTGCTGTTACTTTTTGTAAAAGTATTCCCCTGGATCCTTCAGAAACTACTTAAATGCTTCGTTTCTTAGAAAGTTGCTTTAGAAATACAAGTAAGAGAGCTCCCCACAAAACCACTTTATCTTATTTGCCAGTAGAGGTAATTGTAAACATTATCAATCTAAATATTACTCTTAGCTACAGTTCTATCAGCTGAGAAATGGAGGCTGGCTCGTACTCAGCAGAACCTGAGGTGCTCACGGTACGAGGGAGAGCAGCTTGCAGACACCCACACCTCTTGGAGAATTTCTGGATGCTCTGCGTGTGTGTGTCTAGGGCCCCTTTTTTCATTGAAAGGAGCTGTGCTCAGACTATGAAATTCCCGGCTGGAGCCATCTGGCACCTGTGTGATACCCCTTGGAGGGGGAGACAGCCCCAGGAGAGGCCCAGGTGAGGAGGCAGCGTTTTGGGTGAACACCACCCGGCCCGGCAGGTGAGGGACGGGGCCTCAGCAATAATGCATGTGCTCGGGGTCCCCGTCTCACTTACCAGGGAGCTCTCTCAGCCGCAGCTGTGCTGCTGGAAGAACCTGTGCGACACACACAGCCCGGTCATGGGCCGGGGAAAACCAGGTTTCTGGTGTGCTCTGGAGAGAGAGGGGCACGAGGGCTGTGTCTGTGAGAGCTCAGCAGAGCCCTGGAGACCTACGCGCAAACCTGCCCGAGGAGCCAACACGGCCCCGTGAGGGGTTTATCGGGAAACTGGCACCATCGTTAGAGGGTTAGAAAATAAAATCATTGTAAGGAAATGAAAGAGCATTCCAGTCTGTTTCTGAGCAGATTTGTAGCACGGGAAAGCGACTGGACGGCACTAATCTTTCACTGCAAAAAACGCCCTTGAGTAAAGAAAAAAAAAAGAAATGCAGATCTGCAGCTACAGACGAGAACAGAACTGATGTTTCTTTCCCTGCCCCAGGATAGCAGGGGGAGATGTGCTTGTAGGGACGGTTGTTTGTATAAATAAATGTTCATTCTTGGCAGTGGAATGCAAACTATGCTGAAGGGCTGGAAACAGACCACTCTGCAAAGCTGAGGCCAGAGTAAGGGAAAGATGAAGCGGAGCTGTGGGGAGGAAATTCACATTCATTTTTAGCAACTTGAAGAGTTTCTCAAGCATGTTTGACATTTTTAATTATGCTGATGTACAGCCTATTCCAAGGACAAAACAAGTCAGGATTACAGGATAAACAATTAGGAAATTCCATACCAGGCAGCCAGGGGTAGTGCTGCTGAAGCAGAGACTCATCTTTCATACTTCCCAGACAGATGGAATTTGAATGTCTTGCAAAACCCTCACCTCGGTCAGGAGACCCCGGTCATGCTCTTACAAACTTGGACCAAAGGGGTATTTTTTGATAACCCAGATCAGACAGGAAAGAGATTGGCCTGAGCTGCTGCTATTTGTCCAGGCTTTCCTGCGAGGTTTCCTGAGAGGGCAGGAAAGAATCTTGCCATGTTTATATCAATTGTCTCAGAATCTGTAACTTTGCAATGGAAAACAGAACTGAAATTTCTGGTGGAGAGTAAGATCAGCTCTACGGTATCAAATCGCGGAGCCATGGCCTGTTTGGCTGTTTTCTGTGCTCAGAACATCCCGTGCCGTGACTGCAGCACCTCACTTTATGTGTGCTGGTGGAAAAGAGCTCAACGTGCTCCTTCACCCACCGTCCTTTCCCAAGAATTGGCACAAAAATGTACCTGTGTTTTAGTTTGTGTGCCAAGGGTGACAAATACAGCATGGGAATGGCGAGAGTTCCCCGTTGCTGCTGAGCAGAACTGTCTGAGAGCAGTGCCAGGGGGGTTCTAAGGCAGCCCCCGCTCCATGTGCCCAGCGGGGGCTGCTGCTGGCCCTCCCGGGGCCAGGACCGGGAACAGGAACCTGTGCCCTCCTGGAGATGATGGAAACTCGCCGAGGAGGTATCCAGCTTTCAGGCATGAATAAATCATTGCGGGTATGAATTATTCAGTGATCATCCCTACAACATGTGCTACATTCAAACTCGAGAGGCAGCATCCCCATTGTGTGGGTTTTCCTCCCAAACGCTGCAGATGTATGACAGGCTAATGAATCTAAATATTCAAATGAAATGATGGGAAACAAGATTAAAAGAATAATTTAAAAAACAGCAGTAAAAAGCTGCTAAAAGCTGCTTGGGAGAGTGGTGATACCTCAGGCTGGCAGTGCAATGGCCAGATGATCTTTGAAGTCGTGGCGTTGCTGAAGCCAACTGTCCACAGCAGTTAGAACCGTAATGTGAAGTCTGAATAAATAGCGGCTGAGGAAATTGGAAACACGGGCGGGAGGAAAGAGCTGGAATTTCACGCACAGAATCAATCCAGAAACTGACCCAGTCTTCTAGTAACCTGTCTCTAACAGAAAACCCCAATGCCAAGATGCAATCTCAGTAGCACTTATTAAGATAATTCAGAATTTCTGGGCTTAGATACACGTTGTAAGATGCGCATCTTTGCCCTATGGTGCTTATTTAACATGGCATTTATTATGAGCTGAAATGGGTCGAATTAAGAGAAGAATTGGGTTGCAGTCACTGGGAGGATGGCACTGTTAAATCTGTATCACTGGAATTATTTTAATTCCACAGCCCCAAATCACAGAGCCTATGGCCCAGGGAAGTAGGGACAAGCCACGATCCCGGAGCAACACAGGCTGACAGTTTATTGTCGCAGAGGGCTGCAGCAAAGAGTTACAGCTCTGCTGTGAGGTGCAGGGGGTATAATCAAACCACAGACTAATCCACAGCGCTCCAACGAAGACTGGAAGGGAAGAAAAAAAAAGTCCTGTCTTCAATAGCCAGGAAATGGCTGGTTCATCCTTCACAGGAAATGAGTCACCCGAAAGCATCCGTGAGGAGCAGAGCAACAGGGAAGTTCTGAAATAACATGGACTGATAACAAGAGCGTAACGCACACAGATAGGTCTTGTCACAGACCAGAAAGAAGGAAAGAAACATAAAATATGAGCTGTTGTGATTATAGTTAAAATTTGAACTACTTGCAGCACAAAAAATACCTGTAGATAGTCTGGCAGCCCTGTTAAAGGGTGAAATCAGAGTGTGCAATGGCAACGCTAATAAAAGTTCCAAGTGCTTTTCAGCTTTGTCCCTGGAAGGGAGGGCTCGCACTGCCAGGGTGGCACAGCCTCATAAAAACACACCTCTGAGAGTCGGAAGCATTTCCTTCTTTATTTCTTATTTTCTGCTTATAAAGCTTCTCTTTAATATCCATTACTGACTGGTACACTTTTTGATAATACTTTATGCTGCCAAAGTATTATGGACGAGGGGAAAAAAATACTCCCCATGCTAATTATGTATACTGTTAACGATGTACCCTGCTAATGACGTATACTGCTCGTAAAACCACAAACCTCCAGTTAAGAACTGAATTTTTCCCAAGTGTTGGAACTAGCACAGCCAGTTTTCCAGCGACCCTCACCTCCCTGTACCCACACTTTTTCCCCCAGTAACCCCAGTTTCTGCCTGTCCGGCTTCTGACTCCCACCCATGGTGCTGCTGGTCCCTCTCCTGTCCCTCCCCTGGGAGGCTGAGAGAAGAGACCCCCAGCTCGGGGTGGTTCTGAGCCCCCTCTGCCCCCTCAAGAAGCATCTTTCTGTCCCAGTGACAAACCCGCAGCGAGTTTGCTCCTTCTCTGCCTGCTCCGGACTAACCGTTTCCAGAGCTGTGATGTGGCACCGGGAATGATGCACTAAAGAATGTTCTGGCATCTGAAGATGTTGCTAAAGCTGCAAACACCCTTTTAAACAAAACAGCCGTGTTAATTGAAAGGGCTTTAGAACAAACAAAAAAAGCAATGGAAAGCAGCAAAAGTGTTTGAAACACCTTCTACCCCCCAGTTTCTGTGGGACTGTACTGGCAGCAAAGTTATAGCCGAAAGAGTTTCCTGGTTGAGGACCTGGCAGGGTTCTGTGAATACCGGGGGAGGAGGGGAACGTGCAGGAAAACAACTGTCATTAAACCCAGTACCTAGGATATAGCATTACACACAGGAGCTCGGGTTCCTGAACAGAGACCACATTTTAGGAGGTTTCTTCTTCTCAAGTCACTGACAGAAACGTTGGGTGGAAGAGGAAGGAGAAAGGGGAAAAGAAACTTTGCTAGTTTGCAAAAGAACACAGTTATGTAGTGTGGGCTTCAGAGCTATTTTAAAAATACAAAGGGAAAAAGGCAGGAAAAGGGTTTTTTTTGTTTCAGAGGGGTTTTCTTCCCTGCATGGTAAATTAAATTCAAAGAGATAACACAGGCAGGAAGGGCTTAAACAGAGAAAAACCTGGGTGTGTCGCGCCAAGGCCTTTCTGGGGAGTGAGTAACCGGAGCCAGGAGGGTGGGACCCGCTGCATTGGACAAAAGAAGCTGATTCATATTTTTTCCCTTCTCCCTCCTCTTTTTTTTTTTTTTCACATGAGCCATTTTCATGTGGGTTTCTTTTTCAAAACAAACAGAAAGATATACAGAGGCAGGTTTGTCCCAGCTGTTTGTTCCCAGTTTGGAGTTATTTTGTTGTTTCGTGTTTTTTTTTTTAAAGTATTATTTTGTTCTTAAATGCATTTTCCTGTTTGGCCCAGAGAAAGACTGTGCAATGCCCAATATTGTCATTAGTCAGTTTGCTACCACAGTATCTGAAAAGATGTTGCCTAAAAAATTGTGTTAATATTACAGGAAAACGTCTGATAAAATGTAGCATGATCAGCATTTCTGCTAGAATTGTGGAAAATCTGAGTGAGCCTGCATGAAACTTAGAAGTCTTTTAAGCTCGACCACAATTGCACAGGAGAGGTCTTTGGAAAGTACTAATTCTTTGATGGCATCCACCTGTGTTTGCTTTTCCAAAGGTATCTCAAAAGCAGCTGGGATATCTGCATGTGCAATAAATGAGATCACTTATCTACCAGTGATAATTTTTTTCGAAGCCTTTGCGTCATATTCAGGGTACCTTTCTTCAGGGTGTGCTTCTTTACAAGTGGACTGAAATATCCCATATTAAAAAAAAAAAAAAGAAAAAAGGAATGACAATCTCCATCCCATCCTCTGCTCTGGAAGGGTTTCTTACTTGCAGTCTATAAAGCAGATTATTCTGAAGGGAAGATGAAGTGACACACCTTCATGGGAAAGATCACTTAAAATAGGCGTAGCTCAAGAAAGTGCATTGTGGCTTGTGAGACGGGAGTTAAATTCCTGCTCTGCTTTGATCAAATCACTTTATCTCCCTGGCTCTCAGCTCAGCAACTCTGAAGTGGATCGCATAATCCCATCATTTTCCCATTCTTTGCCTCATCTAAGTTGTAAATCTCTTATCTGTGGCAAAAGCCAAGCCTTTCATATGCAGCACCTAGGAAAATAACCTGGGTTTCAGATGGGGCCTTTAGTCGCCTGCAGCAATAGGCAAGAACACGCTTTTCCTCCATTTTCCAGTCACTGCTGGAACAAGGCTGGGGAGTCCAGGAACAAAAGTCAGGGAAATCAGAGCAACCAGCTCCTGGTAAGACCCAATCCCAATGGAAGCTCTTGTGTTTCACAAATGGTGACAAGAGCGAGGCGGTGAGCTGATGTCTGGTCCTGGCCACCACAATATCCCAGCGTTGCCCCACTCTGAGAAAATAGGCATCTGGCCATAGGAACCAACACAGTAACGCATGTTTGGGAGAAAATAATAGATGCTTTCACTTCTTTTTTTTTTTTCTTTCCCTATTCATGTCTAGTGTACTCTTCAGAAACAAATGAGAATACAGAATACGTGTCTGTACCTGCCAAAGTTACCTGACATTAAGCAGAAACACTGCCCAAGGATAAGACTCTGAATTTCATTTGCACTACCTTTTAAAACTCTTTTTGTGAACCTTCACATCTGTCCCCCTGGCAGGGCTGTGTTACCGCTCAGGTGCTTCCATCAGTGGCACCGATCTCTGTCAGCATTTTTCCACTGACAATAAGGCAGATTGGCAGAATTGTATCAGTGTTTTCACAAAAATGTCAGAAGTGGGTGTGCTGGTGCGGTACGAAGGATCCTTTCTGCAATAAGACCTGCATTACGTTGCCTAGAAACTCCGAAAACAGGGTTGCAGCTAATGAAGCCAAGATCAATGTGGACTGGACATTTGATATTTGATTCAATGCTACACAAGGGACTTGTGGTGAGGTCTGGGACAATTAATTCTTGTGCTGCAGTCAACAGATAGGGCCATGACAAGTGAGGCAAGGAAAATGAGTAATTGCCAGTAGAATTCCCAGTGAGCAAATATTGCCTATATTTAAACAGAGACACACAGCGTTTCATCTATGGAGGCACAGTGCTTTGCAGAACAACGTTAGCGGCGAGGGAGTGGCGGTGTCCCGGGGGACGGGGCGGACAATCCCCGGGTCCCCCTCAGGAAGAGCCATCTCCGTCCGCAGTGGGACCCAGCGCAACATAAGCCTCTCCTTATCTTTTTGGGGCCTTCATCTTGCAGCACATGAACAAGCCCGACAATCCTTTTGAAGGGAGCCGCAGAAGGTATTTAACACAAGTAAGTCTGTTATCATAGGCCCAAATTTACTACAGATGGCCCAGCACCTGAAAAGGAAATCTTTTAGAGGTTTGACAGTCCCCAAAGATAGGAAATCTGTGGATTTTACCCGAATCTCTGCAGAAGTAAAACCTACAGGTAAATGACACACAATAAGAGCAAAACAAGCTTATCTAATTAACCACTGAGGTCACCTGACTGGACAAAGAGCTGTTTTGGTCAGCAAATGGTGTCAGGACTGAACTTAGGAAAAATATTATCCTGATGCCTGAGCAGAGCAGGTAGGTGTTGTGTCTTACCTCACAAGTTCTCTCTGTCTCTCTCTCTCACCTACTGGGTAATCTTTATCCTTAAGACATTAACTGCAATTAAACTTTATCCTGTATCTTAAATAAAACTTGAAGTGCTGTCTAGCGCCATTAAAAGCCTCCAGACTACCAGTGACAAATAATTAAGGTAACTTCGGCGAGGCGCCCGCTCTCCGTCACCCGAGATGGTACCGGGCAGGGGCGCGCGGCTTCCCTGCCCGTAGCCAACATGGCGGCGGCGGCGGGGCCGCTCCCGCAGCCCCCGGCCGGTGACAGCACAACGTGCACGTTGGCGGCCCTGCCCGTACTCAAGATGGCGCCCAGCGCGGTTCTCCCATGCCCTGCCCCCAATCAAGATGGCGGACCCGTGTGGCGTCTCGGCATCCTTCCCGCTCTCAAGATGGCTCCTCCCAGCCGTCTCCCTTCGCCTACCGAATCGCGCCGCGCACCGCCGCTTCGCACCGCCCCTCACCCCGCCTGCAGCCAATGGGCTTCGCGAGAGGCGCCAGGGCGCCAACCCCCGGAGGCGGGCGGCCCCCGCCCCTGCTATCAAGATGACATCTCCGATAGCCAATGGGGCGTTGGCGCGGGTGAGGCGGGCCGGGCGGCGCCGCCATTTTGTGAGTCTATAACACGGAGCGGTTGGGCTCGTTCCTGCTATTCCGGCGCCTCCACTCCGTTCCCGACGGGTCTCCTCCGCGTGCAATGGACGGGTGAGTCCCCGCCGGCCCGGGCCTCGGCACGGCCGGCACCGCGCCGGGAGCCGGGGCGCAGCGCTGCCGGCCCGTTCCCGGGGTGCGGTGGAGGGGGAGAAGGCGGCGGAGGTGCGGGAC
>JAOXJK010000014.1:3282609-3312573 GCA_025774025.1 Xenus cinereus
GGCGCGGCCTGTCCAGGCCGCGGCCGCTCTCCCATTGTCTGGCGCTTTGGGGGCCGGGCCGGGGGGTGTGTGTGTTTTTTGCCGGATTCCCTTTTGCGCGCAGTTTTTCCATCCGCACGGGTCCCGCAGCGCGTCCCCGGGGCGCCCGGCCGCACCCCTCCTCCCGCGGCGGCGGTACCTGGGGCGGGGAGCGGAGCGGACCTTCCCCCGCCTCCGGACCCCTCCGGGACACCTCCCCCGGCCCCGCCGCTGCCGGGCTCCCCCGGTGCTTCTGGAGCCCAGCGCTTCCTTCGTGGGCAGCGCTGATCGCCCTGTAACCGCCGCCTCATCCGGCCTCCGCTCCGCCGGTGTTTGCTTTAGAAGCGCTGTTGTGTGAAGGCGGCCCTGTCAGCACCGAGCTCTCCCTGTCCCTCCTGTCTCCTCCGCCGTGTTTCCCTAGCGATCGCAGCTTTGTTCCTCCGGAGCGCAGGAGGTAACACACTTTGGAAGGCCTCGGAGCGAGCAGTCTGTTTCCCCAGAGCCTTCGGTCCGGGAAAGCCCAAATTAGCGCCGGCTGCTCCAGTCCCTGTCCGGGGGCTCTACGCGCTGCAAAGGGGCTGGCACAGTGCTGTTTGCATCTAAAAAATACAATAAAAATCGTGTATCTTATTAATTTTTACAGTCCAGGGTGCAGTTCAGGTTGCTCTGCTGCTTTCAACAAGTTGCTCATCATGTTGAGTGATATTTTTTAAAGAAAAATCTTCAGCATGTGGGTGTGAGACCATACACTCTAATGCCAAAAATCAGTTTGTTGTCAGTTGTCTTTGCTCTGTGTCCTAGAAAAGCTCATTTAGTGTGTATGTTACAAAAAGTTGTAATTTTAATGTAAAATTTTAGTATAGCTCGTGAGTCTTAATTATCGGTTATTGTCTGAAGATCTTCGTGCATGATCTCATTGTCCTGTGAAAGCTACCTCCTCTTGGAACTTCCACAGCTGCCTCTGAAACAGTTTCAGGTTTTTGCCCAGCTGGCAGTGAGCGGCCTCTTGGGCTACAGACTCCTCTGCTCCTCCTGCCCGGAACCGTACGTGGCTCTGCTTTTCAAGTGATCCCCACGGAATAAGTTGCGCTGTTAAAATATGCAGAGTTTGTATGGGAAACGCTGCTTTGGAAAACGACCCAGAGGTTTTATGCTGCTTAATTTTTCCCCGTACTGTGTAGGAATTAACCCATTCTATGTAAAAAGTAATTTTTATGGAAGGCTTTGTTGCCTATTCTTTTGGAAATGAGAAAAATTTTAATCCCATGCTGAAGTTTGACACAGGAGAAGAGACTGGAGCTCAGGGTATGGTAATGTGTCCACAGGGTGTGTGGGAACTGGAGGTTTGTCACACATTTCTTGAATAAAAATTGTTAAATACTGTTGGTGCTTGTTTCGGGTGGTGTTTGTTATCAAGCAGGTAACAACAATATTCCAGGAATCGATGATTCTTGGCAAATAAAAAAGCTTTTCCTGCTGGATAATTTTGTACACTATCCCCTGTTAAAGTTACTTTATGTAAAACATTTCCTGTGTTGAGGCCCTGCAGAGGAACAGGAAGTGAGAGAAATTGCTCTGGGGTAAGTTTGAGAGTTTTGGAAACTTGGGAGATTCCCTGTTCTTACTCTACTGGAAAGAACGTTTGTTAAGGTTATGAAAATCACTGAGTTAAGGTATGTATTTTAAGTGAAGAAATGTGGACTCATAGAATATTTAGTGATTCTAATAGAATGATTGTGATCCTTTAAGATGCTCCGTGCAGATGGGTTTAATTAGTTCATTACCGCTGGCCCTCTAAGTGCAGCAAATCCCATCTGTCCTCGGTGGGGCTGCGGTGCCCGTTCCTCCGTAGGGAGCTCCTTGGGAATGGCGCGGGGCCGTGGGGCTGGCTGCGATGACATGGCAGCTCGCTTTGGAGGAGGAAGTACCAGGGGCTGAGCCGGCTCCTGCTCGTTACGGCTGGTTTGGGGAGTGGTGGAACAGGAGTGACTTCATCAGACTGAGCAGGGTTTAGTGCCTTGGAAAGCAGTGAATTGTTACAGGAGGGTAGGGAAGGAGCAACCGGTAAATACAAGTTCTCTGGCGTTAAATCACTTTGTGGAAGTGTTCTCCAGTACTTGAGACTTCGTATCGCTGGTTTAGAATTGCTGCCGGGCCGTCTGCTTCCCTCCCGTGGTTCCTTAAAGCCGCCCCAGGTCTGGTCACCAGGCACTTCTGGGTCCTGTGCTCGGAAACAATGGTGAGCTCTTTGAAAGATAGGGGTTGAAATGGGAAGAGCGGCATATATACATCAATCTAAAATCATCATTTCTGTTCTTATTTTTACATTGCTGCTTTAGAGTGGTTTGGAGTTTATAAAAAAAGCTTTGTCTTCAGTGCAAGGGTATAACTGAAGTAATTTGAATGTTTTGAGCACTCCCACAGAAGTGAATAACATGTTGGGACTGAAATAGGCAGGGACATTACCCAGATACAACGTGCAGAGGCATAGACAAGTCATTCCGATTCCCCCAGTGACAGAAGCTGCTCTTGGTAGCTGTGTGTGATGGTCATGCTGGCGAGAGTCAGTTGGTGGTAAGGGACCTTTCAGATCATCTAGTCCAACCACCTAGAGAGTTCTGTGAGAGCTGGCACGAGCTGCTGGAGGTGCAGTGAACACCATTTTCATGCTACATAATCAGAAAGTCTCACTTCAGGAGGTTTAAGTGTATGTGGTAGAGCTTAATATCTGTTTTTTCCTTTACATCTGTGTTGGGGGAAAAGTACTATTTGTTTTCCAAAAAAGAACAGATGAGGAATGTCGTGTAGAGATGTGCCCTGCCTGATCTCCCCCTTTCTCCTGGCACTCTGGTACCTGGCCCTGGTGGGGCGGGGGGCTGCCGGCCTGGCACAGCCCCTTCCCCCGGGGCTCCAGCGTTACTGGTCATGAGTGGATAATTCTGCAGGAGAGAGCCCCTTCGAGCCTCGCAGAGGGTATGCCTTCTGGCAGAAGGTGGTTAAGAGTTGCAGAAGTGGCTGTTGGTGATGGAGTCGACTCCTGACACCTTGCTGGGGGTTAGTCAGAGGTGGTATTGGGATCCTTCCCTTTCCCTGAGGAATGCTGGGCTGTAACTGGGTTTGGTCTCAGTCCCCAGGGCTCACAAGTTCCGCTGTAGGAGGTGGCAGAGCTGCAGATTTCTAGCACTGCTGGGTCTTGGGTCTCCACCATCACCATCTAATATTTTTCCTTTGAATGAACTGTCCTTGGCTCACTCGCAAAGACAACTGTGCACTTTGACTTGCTTTTTTCTTACTACTGTAAACTACGCTGGATATTTGTGGCAAACCTATCTAACTTTTTTAATCCTTTTCTTTCTTTTTTCTACAGCATTGTCCAAGATATAACAGTTGGTACAAAGGTAGGCACTTCTCACTTTTTCTCTCTTTTTACACTGCTCAGCATCTGACCTAGTTTTAGCCTCACCAAATGCAGATCTTCGCCTTTAAAGGGTTATTTCTGGTACCATGTAAATTGGTTTTAACCAGAACGTAATTTAGTTTCACGTGCATTTAAAACTTTGATTATGGCTCAGCATTAGCTCTTGGCATTTAGACACTGATTATAAACTGTCAGAAAAAGAACTTTACTGCATTTAGAAACAGCCCTTTCCCCTACTAAAATGCCAAGCCCTGCTCGTTATGTGTGTGCTAGACAATGCTTCTCAATGGAGAAATTGGGCCTTGCTTTTTTGAGAACTCTGTTTCCTTTGTTGATGTGAATTCCTGTTCAGTTATATGTCAAAAATCCTTCTGCCACAAAAAATGGAGTGTTTAGCTATTGATTTTTATCTCTTGCGAGTACAGTAAATATGACCTTTACCCTTCTAGTCTCAGGTTTTGAAAGTGCAGACTTAGCCCTGAAACTCAAAGTGCTGACAGGAGCCTCCTTATCTGCCGTGCCTGGTCGGAGGCTGTTGTGTCCGCGGGATAAAAGCTCATTCCTGTGAAATGCTGAACTGGAATGTGCAGGACAGACTGGCACTCCTTCCTGTATTAAAGGTTTTTCACTTTACTGCCTGGACTCTAGCTCATGCTCTGGGATCAGGAGTACAGTAAGTTCAGCCCTGCGAGTTCTTTTCATTAGATAGCGTGTGTGTGAATGTGGGCCCTCAAAGCAGTACTCTGACAGCTTTTTAATGGCCCTGGTTGTGTGCTCTCCAGTATTAAGGCAGAAGTAGGGTTGTGTGTGGCCGCTCGAACAGGCTGGTGCAGGGATGCAGTGTGTGATAGCACTGATGTGTGGCAGAGTCATGTGAGAAGGGGGAGTGTTAGAGAGAATTCACTCCTCGACAGCAAGTGGTTTTTCATATTGGAAGTACAAGATCAGCTGTGGCTGCTGTTAAGTGTAGGCATGCTTGTTAGTGCTTTAGGGTTTCTGAGAAGCATTGAACACCTGAAGAGGCTCTCTTTAATGGCTATAGGGGAAAGGTTCTTCTAACTCTTCCTCGTATAAGAATCTGAAGTTAGAATTAATGGTAGTGCTATGATAGTGTCTGGTTTTGGCTGAGAACGCTGACTGCTCGAGGGGTTCAGCTCACCATCAGAGGAGGAGGAGGAACAGCTTCAGCCTGGGCACTAAGGTTGGTCACTACTTTGTAGCCATTATAAAAAATGGACTAAGTCATTCCTTGACCACTGTAGGGCAGTTTGATACATCTAGTAATGGGATTAACCCAGGTAAAAGTCCCCTCAGTTGGTTTTAACAATATATAATTTGCAGCTTTAGGTTTGTGCAACTTTAAGAAGTAGTTTTGCATAACTGAACTTGACCAGGAAGCTTCTGAAACTGTAATTGTAGTCCTCAGTGAATCTTGAAAAGCTTCAGGATGTGGGATTGCATGCCTCATCGCTCCCATCTGGGGGTGGTTTCAGTCTCTCCTGCTCTATGGGCAGACGTCTCAAATGAGGATTGGGAGAAATCCCATCCCAGTGCTTTCACTCCCAGCGCAGGACGGAACTGTAACCGCAGTTATGCCAGCCGTGCAGTGGGGTGGGGACTGGTGAGACAAAACCCTGCAGCAAAAATGAGGTTTCTTGTCAAGTCAGATGAGGCAGGTTTTGAGAGAGTTGAATCCAAATTTAAAGAGTGGCAGAAGCAAAAAGGAAAGTTGAAGCATCTTGATAAAGGTAAGTCTTAAAATTATTTTCAACATAACCGTGTTATCTGATTATGTTTAACTAAGACATTGAATGTGCCAGTGTAGATTGTATACTAGAAGCATGTTCTTTAATGCTGTGAGGGATGTGTGTGGGTAAGTTAGTCCTGTTTGCACAAAGCTGGGGACTTCAGTGATGGCTTTTCTTCGCCTGTGTCCCCTGCGTGGCCGGGTGTGGGTCAGCTCCCTCCCGCTTCCCCCTTCTCTGGCTGCAGGGCTCTCGCACCGAGAGAGGTACAGGTGGCTCTGTTTCACAAAACTGTGTCATCAAATCCTCTATCAATTGCTTCTTAAAAATACTTTCCTCTGTGGTTTGTGTAAAACCTCACTGGCTGCAGCTCTTCTGAAGTTTTGGTGATGCTTCCACTTCAACCTCTTTCCCTTTGGTTTGTCAGGAAGGAGTTTGAAGGGGCTGCAGAAGGTTTCTTTAGTATCCCAGAAGCATTTCAGTGTTGTCTCTGCTGAAATAACTGCAGTGATCGAGCTTTGTCCATCCATCAGTGCTTGTTTGATCCCTGGGGCATCACTGAAATAACTTAGTGGATTAACAGATTCCCCCCCTTCAGAAGCAGATGCTCTTTATAATTGCTTGATAACTTCAAATAATGCTGTGGAGCTGCAGTGTTGTGATCTACTGACTTCATAAAACCTAGTCGAGGAAGGAGATCCATGTGGAGATAAAACTACTTTGTTAGTGTCTGTTCTGAAAGCTGTGCTTACAGGAGAGTGTGCTGGCTAAGCTTCTACATTAGACAGGAAAATTGGAGTTGGAAAATTGCTTTTAAACTGAGGTGTGGACTTACTCATTCTTGCCATGGATGTACAAAGAGGGCAGGAGCAGTGCTCCAGCTGGTTTGATAAGATATTAGAAGATTGCAGTCCCCAAAAGCTGTCAGCTCTTGTCACGCTTCAGGCAGTGTGTTACTGAGACACCAGTGGAGCTTTTCAATGTCTTGTTAGTGACTGGAATGTCCTAAAGCTGGAGAATTCTCAGACACGTAGGAAAAGTGCCTGTAACAAAAAACACTGAGGAAATGATCAGAGAACTTGCAGTGGCCTCTTGGTTGGATTCCTGCTGTAGGTGGTCCTGGCTGCAGGGTCTCACTATGAGATCCAGGACTTTGTGAGGGTATGTATCAGTTTGCTCTACTTCGTTGTTTGAAAAGGCAGGGTGCTGGCACTTTTTGTGGATTTTCTCACATCCTTAGTTTACATACTAAGGGTACGCACACCCACTTCTATTAATCACCCCGAGATCTCTGTTGTGTTTAGGTTCTGTAACTCCAGAAGTCCCCAGAAGCTGTCACGGCTCACTCGAGCACCGTGCTGGTCGGTCGCCCTGTTTCTGTCCAGGATGGTGATTGTCGTGGCCGTGCCCAGGCTTCGCGTTCAGCCTTCTCCACAGACGCTTCAGTTTAAAGTGTGTGGATTTGTTTAGGAAGCTCATTACAGCCTTGGTATGGGGCTCTGGATGCACAGCCTTCTGGAATGTCCTGCAGATTAGAAACACATGATTTAAGTCTTATTTCTCCCCATAATTTCATTGGTGTCTGAAAAGGAAGGAATTATGGCCTTAAGATGGAGGCACTATATGTGAGCTCCTAGGTGCTGGGTCTGACCTCTGCTCTTACCTTTTAGAAGTCATTTGATCAAGATTCTGTATCTCCTTTCCCTTTCTTTAATTTGCCACGGTACAACTGTCTCTTTGGGCTGTAACGGCCTCTGAGCAGGACTGACTTATTAGAACGAGTATGGAGTATGATAGGTCATTATTCTTTAAAGTTGCATTTCAGGGATTGAAAAAGACTCAGAATAGTTTAGCTGTGGAATAATCTTGTCGTTTCTTGGTTAAGTTGGGGTTTTTTTGAAAGAGGATGCTTCCAGGGGAAAAAAAAAAAGTACCCTTCTGTGGCATTTGAGAAGTTAATTTTTAAAGCAGGGTTTGCTGAGTGTGATGCAGGCTGACTGCATAGAAGTGATTTGCGACCAAGCCAGGATCTTTGCCATGGGAACAGTAATTATGGTTGCGGGCAGCGGGCCAGGAATGTTGTGAGGAAATTCCAGTCCCCTCCTATGGCTTTAGTGAGAGGCTGCAACAAGCTGGCTCTTGTGGCCTCCCCAGGCGTGATCACACATGTCGGCCACATGGCGGTGGCGAGGGCCGTGGCTGTCTCCGGAGGCAGTGGGTCAGCAGGATGCCTGTCCTTCCCGGGGTGATGGGTGCTGCTCCGGCTGGGCTGGGAAAGCTCTTTAGTTCTGTATGAAATGAACAGGAATTTCAGCGCTGGGCAGGGTCACCGCCGAGGGCTGAGCTGCGCAGAGCAGCGTCTCCGTCACACCCCTGTGGAGGCTGCCTCGAACTGCCCGCACTTGGAAAGGAGACGAAAATGAAGTTGGGTGGGACTTTCTAGCAAATGATCAGTTAATGAAATGGTTGTAGAAAATACTCTGCTGTAGCCTCAGGCCTACTTTGCCCTCAGTCTGTGAGGATTTAAAAAAAAGGCAAAATATTTAACACACATGAATTTATTCAACCTTATCTTTTTAATCCCGTGAGTGTAAGGATAGACTCTGGTCTCTGGGTCGCTGACACCCCTTTCAAGTATTGTCAAACTAGAAAATGTAGACGTGCTGGTGCCACATGTGTCATCTCACAGCAGCAAGAAGAGCAGACGTTATTTATTGCCGAGTTCTAGGTGCTGCCGGTATGGCTGTCTGTCAGGCTTCCTTTGAGAAGTTGTTGAACACCGTGCTGAGCTCAGCACTGTGTGTTGGTGATCCCCACGCAGTGATTGCTCGGTGTTTGCCAAAGGAGATTGTAGTTATTACACAACCGCAATTTAGATGAGATTGAATTAGTGTGGAGTTCCTTCTGAACCTGCGTCTTCCATTTGCCATTTTACAGATTTGGGCACAAAGTGTTCTTTTAAGGCTCTGTTTCCCCAGGTGACTCACGCCGCAGGGTTTCTCTGGTAGTGTTTGTGCTGAGCTTCACGGGGCCCCGTGCGCTGCGGTGATTTCAGCTCAAGGTTGGCAGCGGTTGGGTTCCAGCCTGGGGACGGCGTTCGGGGAGGGCTGGGTGTGTGCTGCCCGCGGAGCCAGAAGGGCTGCGTGACTCTGGCGCTGGAGCCGAGGAATTCGGGGCTGTTAAAAGCAGCCGCACCTTCTCTCCGATCCCAGGGCGGTTTGTTTGGTGGGGAGTCTCCATGGTGAGGAGGAGGAGGTGAGTGGGCTGCGGATCCGGCTCCTCTCCCCAGCAGTGTGTGCTCCAGCTCGAAATGCAGCTTATTGCGACATCTCCCATTGCCTGGTGTGAGCAGTTGCCTTGGTGTGGTGCTGGAGCTCCTGCTGGCTCTTAGGAACTCAGAAATCTGTCTATATACTGCAGAGCCGGCACCGGCTCTGGTGGCAGTACGTGTGGCAGGACGGTTTTCCTGAGCATCGGATTCTTTGCAATGCTCTGATCAGCTAACCCAGTTTCAAAGATGCTAAAAGTGTTTAGAAAGTTTTTAAAAAGTTTTACTAAACTTTCTAAAGTTTGGAAAGCCTCAGGTGGAAGGTGACACGTGTTTGCTGGCCCCGGCTGAGCAGCGGAGTTTAAAACCCAAGTATGTACAATCCGAGCCTGCCGCAGCCGCGCCGGGTCAGTGAAACGCTGTTGGCTGGGCTGGGTCTGGCCTGATAAATGACACGGGGGTTCTGTATTTGAATTGGTACATAAAAATCAGCCCTCAGCAATTTGGGGAACTAAATTGATTTCCGCCCTTATTTTTGGTTCTGATCAGATGATAAATTGCGTGTCTCAGTCGGGGGCAGAGCAGTGTCACACAGGGCTCTGCAGCCACCCCAGAGGCTGCCGTCCTCGGGGGTGAGACGTGGTTGTGTGTGTAACTCTGACTGTACTAGGACTGAAGGAGGACGCAGTCGTATTGTGTGTCCTTCAGAGATGTTGTCACAAAAAAGTAGACTCACACTCTGTGTTTGTGACCCAAATTGGAATGTTTCTTTTCACACTGCTCTGCCTTTCAATGCCTGGAGTGCCAGAGGCAGGGAGAGGGGCATGGGAGGGTGGTGACATGAGGGAGCCTTCTGTGGAGACAAGGAAAACTGGCATCCTTCTTCCTGGTAGGTTAAATTTAGTTCCATTCCTGGCTCTTGAATCTCTTAGCAGAAAATGTTGGAATGTAACATGAGTGTGAATGATGATGTCATCAGCCTGGATTTCTTACTAGTTTCTTCACAAAGTGATTTGAGCCGTGAACTGAAGTATCAAAGCACATTCCTGCCTTCCTCTGGGACCCAACTCAGACAGAGCCCTTGAAGCCTACTTCAGAGAACAGCAATGCTTTTTGTGCTCCAGGATTTTTTTATTTTTGCTGGCTTTATCAGAGCAGAGGGTTTGTGTGAGCTGCTCAACGGTTTGTGTGTCGTTGTGCTTGTCAGATATTATGGTGGTCTTCCACTGGGTCCAAAATCTCTTCGCAAACGCAGGGACAGCGGAGCAGAAGAGCGATGCTTGGCCTGGCAGAGTTACGGCTTCTAGCAGAGGGTTTTATCTGAACTTCAGAAAAGCAGACCAGCACAGGTTTTGTTTTGTCCTGGTTTGTTTCCAGAGGGGTTTCCACGTGCAGCTGTGGTGCCCACTTTGCTTTTTGGGAGTGGGTGTTAGCTGATGGCTGTTCTGCTGCCTCAGCCTGCCTTTTCCCTGGGGAGCAGCGGGGATGCTCCGTGTCCGAAAGCTGCTGCTGTGCAGGGTTTCCTCAGTGAGCCGGGGAAGGAGAGTTTTCTGTAGCTCTGTGGCCTGTAGCTCGATGGCCCTTCCAGCCCCTGTCCCCTTCCTTCCCATGTGCACTTTTTGCTGTTGCCTTAATTTTACTTCTTCCCTGTAACACTTGTTGCATTCTGAAAAGTGATTGTTACCATGTTCTATCACCTGCTTGGCTTGAAATGAGTATTTTTATGGTGGTTTAGTTTCTGTTTGTTCCTGGCCTTTTGCGCAGGCGGAATGCAGTTGATTTATTGTAATCCATTTAAAATAAGTGCCTGGATTTTAAGTAGATAAAGGATTACATGGGGCAGCTGAGAATTTCTGTGGTACTTCTAGGTGTGTTGGGAGAAGCCGAGGCAATCTCTGGCTTTGTTGCAAACTATGGTGAAGTTCAGGTAAAACCTTAGTAAAAATGAGACAATTTATAGTTTTCATATGAATTAGCAGTTGCTTTTTAAGCTGTGAAAGCCTGCCATATTTAAAAATCTTAGAACTTATTTTTTAAACTTTAAAGCCCCCCCCCCCAAAAAAAAAAACCAAACTGAGAGTTTGAGGGTTGGTCAAAAAGATAACTTGGAAAAATAGGAGATAGTAGGATTGTACCTTGGGGCAGCCGCCCTTTGTGGGATCCAGGAAAGGGAACACAGCGTGTCGGTGGCGAGGCTGGGGGAACCATGGTGTTATGAATTAATGTGCCAGGAGTGCCACGGGCAGGGACGCTGCTGCCACAGCTTTACTGGTGGCAGAGTGTGTGCCCACTGGTGGCTGTGGGGACAGGGACAGCCTGGCCCTGGTCTGTGACTTCACAAGCAGAGGCTGTGCTCTGTAAACAGGAAGAGCAGATTTGTTAGTTCAAAGGAGGAATTTTTTGGAGAGCAGTGTTACTGTTGCTCCTGTTAATCTCCTCATAAAAATACCAGCTGCAAACGAATCAGCTAAACAGAAATGTCAATGTAAATGAATGCCTCTTGCGAGCAGGGATGGGAACTTCAGAATCTGGAGAACGGCATTGTGAAGGAGGCTCTGTGCAGCCGGGCTTCCTCGTCGCAGCTGGAGAATTAAAAGTAGAAAAGTGGTGGTGTGGGTTGCTGCTGGTGAGCAGCCGATCACCCACAGAGCCCTTTGCTCACCTCTTCCCCTTCCTGGGGTTCACACAGCTTTAAACTTAAATAAAGTAATATAATGCTTTAGAATCAATAGCTTTTGCACTGTCTTTCCCAATATAATTCCAAATGCCCAGTAGATACATTGCTGGTGAGAAACTCTTAAAACCTTTTAAAACAGCCAGGCTCACTTTGGTTCCTCTGGCTCTACTGAATTAGAATACTGGAGTTTATCACATGGTTTTCAAGCTTCTTCATAGATCATATCTTACAGAGAGAAGAGCCCTTGCTGTCTGGGAGGAGACTGGTGGTTACTGGGAGTGCAGGGACAGAGGACGGGCACGGATTCATGGAGCGCTTGTTGTCAGGTTGCCTCGGGACAGGTCATTCCAAAACCCAACCATCAATACAGATTTCTTGTGGTTATCCCAGCTCCGCTCCAGCAGTAAGGGAGGAGGAACAAAAGCTGGTGGAAAGTGGCAGTGGATGGAACTCCCCGGTGTGGGCGGCCGCTCGGCAGCGCTGTCTGAGCCCAGGAACCCCTGGGAAGGCCAGGAATGCTCCTCCTGGGCTGGATCCTCAGAGGCAGGCTGCATGGAACAGTTCTGATCTAACTGTACCGTCCTGTGTGCGTGCTGGCTGTAAACTTCCTTGTGGAGAGAAAAGACCTTGGGATAATTGTAGTTTTCCAACTGCTGCAGTCTCCCCTCTCAGTTTGCATGTACTTCCAGCTGGGAAGCTTACAAATTGACTGCTGCTGCTTTTGATGTTGAACAATCCTCCCCCTCTGCCTCCCGGCTCTGGTCACAGCAGGCAGCGTGGACGCCTCCAAGATAAGAGGGGAGTGGATTTGAAATTGCTCTTTCATTAAAGAAACATGGACATGTGGAAACCAGCAGCAATGAACATTCCTTGTCAAAGTGCCCTGCAAGTAAATTTCCAAATATGTGAGAAAATGTTTATTTTAAACAAGCCATTAGGAAAGTTAAATTCAAGAATTTAAATTCTTTCCATAATAGTATAAATGTTTGTTTTTCCAGTTTATAGTTTCCTAGTGTTGCCTCCACGAGAGCCAAATATGTGGCTTGTCCTGGTGCTTCCATGGTGGATTGCGGGGGCTTGCACAGTCCCATTGATTCATACTGGGAGTGCTGGGGTTCCGTATGTTCAGAAATTTACGAGTTTTTCTTTAGGAACAATTTTTAACAAACTCAAGGCCCATTCAGGCCCAATGGGAGGGGTTTCCCAAGGCCAGGGGACATTCTCTGCGTTGGGGCTTTTGCTGCTGGTGGTGGTTCTGTGAAATCTGTAAATCTCTGCAGTTGTGTCCAGGCCCCAAGGCCAAGCCCAGCCTGGTGTGTGTGCAGCAGGTCGGGCACAGGAGCTTTTTTACATGAACTGGTGGGGTTTTAGCTTTAGAATTATGCATTAATTTGAGTCATCAAAAGGATGGGATCGCAGTCTAATAGCCTCCCAAACTGGCTTGCCTCTCGCTGTACTCCAAGTGCTAATTAAAACAGCTGTTAAAAAGGCCTATTCCTAATTATTACACCCTGGTGGAAGGAGCCCTCGCTGGGGGCCCGTAGCCTTCGTGGGACCTGGTCAGTGCTTGCAGGTGACCAGCACCAGCTCATGAGCCCTGGGCTTGGAACCTGGCCCAGTTCCTCCTATTCGGGACATCAAAGTCCTTGAGCCTGTCTTTGAAGCATCAGCAGTGAGTAGTCGAACAAGAAATTCAAGATTTGAGGGGGAAAGAAAAAGAAAACCAAAGGCTGTGTCTGTAAGTCAGTGTTTGGGGCTCCCGTGTGACCTACTTTTCCGACCTGTTTGCCGGGAAGGGAGCACAGAGCTTTTGTTGTCGCGCAGATACTGTTTCTGCAGGTGCCACCAGATCTGGGGCACGGGGAGGGCAGGTGCTGGTAGCCACCGTGGGGTACGTCTGTGCTGAGGGGGGGTGCTGAGGCAGGGATGAGCTCTGCTCATCTTTCTCCGATGAAAGCCTATTAGTGTGGCATTTCTGTGTAAGAGTAATGTAGAAAATTATGGGAAGTTGATTTTATGTGTTAGATTTACATTATATTTGCTCAGAGTTTACGGTGGGGTCTGAGGTCTTCTATGTAACTTGCTTGAAGTGAAGCCATGCTGATTTTAAGCTGTATTGTGTATGTAAGTATAGATCGTGCTAAGAAGTAATTTGTAGTCTTGTTTGCTATTGCCTAGTAGTGTTTTTCATAGCTCCTACTAGTCTTGGTCGGTTGAGGTAATTTGGGTGACTTTACGGGGGATGCTGTAATGGATGGAAACACGGACATCGCACACAGGGATCTGCTTGTGGGTCTGCTCAGATTTATTTGCGAAGTGCCAGGCTCCTGCAATTCAATAACGTTGTGCAAACAGAGGAATTGTACCTACAGCTGCTAAAAGGCCTAGAATAAATGCATTTCTGTAACTGCAATACCAGCTTTTTAGCTAGTCTAATTCTAGTAGGAATTTGTTTCAGAATTTTTTGTCAAATGTATTCTTCCTCTGGAGAGGTGGAATGTGCAGCACTGCAGTAAGGAGCATCAAAGAATTGTGATGCTGGGGTGTGCTGTGCTACTCACAGCGCTTTTGTTTAGTGAGCAGCCACCTTGACTTTAATGTAGACGAACTCCTGGTGCAGGAGGCAGCAGAGGGTTCTGTACCCATGGAACTTGGTGTCTGCTCCAGGAACAGCCTATCGTTTGACTTAATGCACTTACTGAGACTTCATGGGACTGTTGTCCTGAAAGTTATTGCTGCTGTTCTGGGGACCATGGCTGGGAAACGACAGACCAGTCATCAAATTATCTTGTACTAGAATCCAAATTATTGTATGTGAACCTATTTCTGCTGTAAAGTTTGAAAAGTAGCTCTTTACTAGGAGCTTTACTTTCCTGATTTGCCCTTTTTTTGGTGTAGGCAGGGGAAGAGATCCTTTTCTTTCAGGTCTCAGTTTCTCGAAGTTGTATCTTCTGCTTGTAACTGGAAAATACATATCTTTGGTTCATAATTGCCCAGTCATACACTAACAGTTTGGGCCAGTTTCTGAGAACTTGTCTTTTGCTTAAGACTTCCTTCCGCCCGCTAACCCCCAGTAAAATAATCTCTGTCTTCTTGATGGACGCCTGGAGGCCCGTCTGTTTTGCTGTTCCTGATCAACTACAGCATTGTTCTAGCTTAACCTAAAAAAAGAAAGTCTTGTCTGATAGGAGTGGTCCAAATCCCCTTTTGTTAGATACCAGAGGAAAATGTGAGTATCGGTGCACAGCGCTGCATTTAGTGGCCTCAGACAATTCAGTGATGCTTCATCTCTTAAGATTCCTGATGCTTAGCTGAAAAGAGATACTGGGTAGTGCTACTCAATTACTAAATTGGATCTTACTTATCTTTTATTTATGGTGGAGGTGAGGTTCACTGCCCACTGTCAGTGTATTTTCACTTACACTTCTGTTCAGCTTCTCTACACCTGAATCTCAATTGTTCTGCTTTAGGAGTACCTGAATAGAATTTGGTAAAAATGCTGTCAGTTTACCTTTCATCTTTTCTTTTCCAGCGGGGAGCTGACGAGCTTTTTTCTACTTGTGTTACTAACGGACCCTTTATCATGAGCAACAACTCTTCTTCTGCAGGTAATATTGCTGATAAAAAAAGAATAACAATTGATATGTATTGCAAATACTGGGAGGAGGCCTGTTTTTTCCCACTCAGTCCTAATTTTAAAATCTCTGCATTTTTAGTACTACTTAGGCCCTTTGTAGGACAGTGCTGAATAATAATAAACTTCTGCCCTGTACCCTTACAAGGGTAGTAGATTGAATAAATTTTTACAGAACAGTTGCTAAAATGATTTTACAGAATTAGAACGTTCAGGGTTTGCTGTAAACTGTTATACTTAAAGCACAATTGGATTTCATGTAGGATTATTTTGGCTGTATGTAGTGGTTTGCTGCTGTTTGGGAGCCTTACGCCATCCAGAGGTCAGTAATCTCACCCCAGACAGTATCCATGGGCACTCAGTCCGGAATTTTGCCCTCCATGTGTGTCAGGGCCCTGAATTGTCTCACTTTGGGCCACCATCGTCTTTGTGGCCTCCCTGCCCAGCTGGATCAGCTCCTGTCCCTGGTGTTGTGCTGCTGGGGGCCTTTGCCATGTGTGTAATCCAGCTGGTCCAAACTTACGTTTTGGTTCGTATTTGTTTTAATGGCACTTGGTAAGGTGTCCCTGTCAAACCGCTGCGTTGCCAAGAGCTGTGGCTGGAGCGAAGGGGAAGCGCGGGGATCGGATGAGTGGCTCAGACCTACCCCGAGGAGAAATGTGGGTGGGTGGGGGTGTGCTGTAAACAAGCTGTAAAACGGCCACTGGGGAGTTGACTCCACTGCAGTGGCATTCAGCTATGTCACTCCATCGTGTAATTTGGAAAAAAAATAAAAATAAAAATGAGTAAAACCATGTGTCCTCAGACTCTAGTTGGACGATTGAATTTCTCTGTAATTGAGAGTAATAACTGGATAGGGAGCACAAACTGTGTCTCAGAAGTTGTGTGCGCATATTCTTTCCAACGCGGTCTAATAAGTAGGAACTCTTGCTTTTCACAGCTAATGGAAACGACAGCAAAAAATTCAAAAGCGACAATAGAAGTCCTGGGGTCCCTTCCCGAGTAATCCACGTCCGAAAACTCCCCAGTGACGTCACAGAGGCGGAGGTCATTTCCTTGGGCTTACCTTTCGGCAAGGTCACCAACCTTCTCATGTTGAAAGGAAAAAATCAGGTATTGTCTCCCTAATTGAAAGCAGGGATTATGTCAAAGGTGTGATGAGTTTGTCATCGGTAAACCAGATCCAAGTTGTTTAAACAACTGTCAGGTATTAGGAGTCAATAACTTCTGCATACTATTATTTTACTTTTCCATGATTATCCCATGAGCTGTAGAAAATACTATTTTCAGACTGTACAAGGAGCTAAGTCCATAATTATAGGTTGTCGCTTCTAATTAGCATTATGCCTGGTTTTTAAATTACAGACCAGGTGAATTATTTGGACAGCAGTGACATGAGTTGGCCTTTTTCACTCAAGATGGCTTGACAGTTGAGTAACCACTGCTGTAAGTTTGCATATTAAGGACACCTTTACAGATACAAGAAATGAGCTGGGGACAGCTGAAACACTCCTTAATTTGTAAGACAATTTTAGCTACGAAATTAGTGCACATCTCCTGCGTTACCCAAGAGTAAAAAAGCAAGACAACTTTAATCATCGCCTAAAATACTGTGTCTTTAATCTTAATTATGAAAATGTGCCTCTGATATATTGCATGGTGTGATTATACGTAAGTACTTAATGGAATGACTCGCTACAGTGCCTTACATTTTTGTTATGAAGTAGAGAAGACCATAAAGGTACGAGCAGTGAGTGGCTTCCTGCTCTGGAGAGGAGTGTGGGGAGCTGCTAAATATGACAAGTTTGAGGGGTCTGGATTATTGTTGTAGGCAGGTGTGTCACTGGCAGGTACCCAGATACCCATGGCAGAGAGGTCTTGGGATGAGACCAGAACATTATAGGTGTTAAGTCAGTCTGGGCAGTGAAGATGCTCGTTTATTCTACGTACAGTCGGCTCTTAGACAGTTCTGTGTACAGAAACTTGCATGTAAATGCAGTTGTGAAAATGAAATGCAGTTACAGTTCAGCTGGAAGCTTCTCCTGAGGTTATCCGTGGTGTAATGCTGCTGTCGGGTGTTAATGCTGTCTCCAGCGCGAGCCACGTCTCACTGTTGGGTTTGGTTTGATCCACGCAGGCGTTCATAGAGATGAACACGGAGGAGGCGGCCAACACCATGGTGAACTACTACACCACGGTCACTCCCATCCTGCGGAACCAGCCCATTTACATCCAGTTCTCCAACCACAAGGAGCTGAAGACGGACAACTCTGCAAACCAAGCAGTTCGTTCTCCTTCTGTACATTGTCGTCCTGGTGGGAGGGACAGAGTGTTCTCTGCTGTTTGGTTGGTGCTGCTGGTGCAGGCCTGGGAGGATGCTGAGATTTGGTTTGATACCAAAGTGCTGAACAGAGCCTGCTGGTGTCTAGCTGGTGGGATAGATCTCCTGAAACAGCTTTTATTCACGGCTTCAGCAGACTGTTCCGTGAGCTGCTGGGCCAGCCTTAATGGCAGGGGAAGAAAGTGCCTAGTGAATACGAGATCACGAGAAGTGGTGGTTTAGCGTTCCTTAGTTACAAACATTATCTAAAGAGACGATTAACATCTAGTGCTTTAGGACATTTGTTTCTAATATTGGAAAGATTTATATAAAACGAAGCTGTGATGGGGCAAAGCCTGTGTCAGCAGCGGAGTATGGTCTGTTGTGGGAAGCGCTGGCTCCGGGGCAGGCAGTGCTTGAACACAGCCGTCCTGAAGGCCTTGGCTGGGCTGTCTGGAGTTTCTGTGCAGGATTGCTCTGCACGGGGTAAAAAGTTCCCCTTTTCTGCTCTACTGCTCTTGGCAATCTTTCAGAACAGGAACACTGAAAAGAAGTTCAAGTTACTTGTGCCTCCTTATCAGGGGTGGCTGCCGAGCGGCTCCCATTGGCCTCCTCTTGCCTTTCAGGCTGGCTTTCAGCTGGACTGGACATTCCATGCTGTGCAGCCAAAACGCTGCCGTTGGGTGCATCTCACAAAGCCCAACAGTGAGCACAGCGTAATGTTGTGTGCGTGAGAGGAATCTGCAGGAATACGCCAAGTCAGTTGTCACTCCTGGATCCCTGTAGCAGATGTGCATTAGTCTTTCAGTCTTGTCAGCTTCTGTAGAGTTGGGAGATGACGTTTCACCCCAGCAGAGCATAGATTTTTCCTTTTTTCGAAACAATGGAATAATTTTGACGCATTGGTAGATGCTGAGCAAGGTTCTAGCAGTAACATAAGCCCTTAATATTTTATTTAGTTGGTATTTTTGCATTGCTCTTACTGATTAGGGCGCTCTGTACTGTCCATGTTTAAAATGTGCAAAAATCATTGCCTCCCCAGCCTTAGGAACAGTAGATGTCTCTGTTCTGCGGACTGTTGAGTCCTGGCAGTGTGCAGGTAGGAAGCTGGAGAGCGGGTGTGTGGGTCTAACGGTGTGTGTGTTCTGCAGCGTGCCCAGGCCGCTCTGCAAGCTGTGAACTCTGTCCAGTCGGGGAACCTGGTGCCGTTGGCCTCCGCTGCGGCCGTGGATGCGGGAATGGCAATGGCTGGCCAGAGCCCCGTCCTGAGGATCATTGTGGAGAATCTTTTCTATCCTGTCACTCTCGATGTCCTGCATCAGGTAAAACATGTTGCCGCAGTTTCTTGAGGATTGTCCTGGAGGAAGGGGTAGCAACAAATAGTGAATTGTTGTGTTTGCAATGTCTGTGTTCTAACAGCACATGGTTTTTATCTGTATAATTCGAGTTCTGAAAATAGTTGTCAAATTTCTACTTTCTGGAGACCCAGACACCTACTCAGGAGTCTTCTATTTTTGGTCCCAATCTGGCCAGACTTGAATTTCCAGAGATTTGATTGCTGGTCCATTTTAATTGGATTTCAGTCTGGTAGGGTGCAAGGGACAAACATAAATATTTTCAAGATGGCTCTTTGAGTTCTGTTTAGGGTTTAGCAGAAGGAGCTGCTCCATGTCCCTGTGGGAAGGTCAGGGAAACAAATGCAGTGTCCGGGAGTCACTTGGGCAGTGGCCTGTTTGGGAGGTTCCTGCTGTTGCCTGTGGCTGCTGAACAGAATCCTCGTGAGTGAAATGCAAGCTTGGCTGCATCTCAGAATCCCTGAAACTCTTGGGAAGTTCCATTTGTGAAGGTGTCTGTGAATCTTCCTGTGTGAGAATTCAAAGAGACAAAAACTTCATTAAGGGGGTAGTTCAGTCACCCTGAGGTTTTCCTAGTCTCACGCCATGGTGTGAGTTAAACAGCCACAGTGTGGGGTAAAACCTTCTGTTTAAGTTGGAAAGCTAACGAGGTGAAAGGATAGCTTCTGTTGTTTCAGCGTGATCGATCAATATAATCACTAGGAAATGAACTTAGTGGAAATGAGTTAACAATATATGCAAATATTGTCTTGCAGATTTTTTCCAAATTTGGTACAGTCCTGAAAATAATCACCTTCACGAAGAACAACCAGTTTCAGGCCCTGTTACAATATGCTGACCCAGTGAGTGCTCAGCACGCCAAACTGGTGAGTAGTGTGCCTGCAGTGCCAAACACTGGAATTATTTCCACTTTCAGGCTTGCTTTTGTTAGTCCGGGGCCAGTGTCAGAAAGGAGCTGTTGGGTTGGCACGAGCATTGCCCTCGTGGCAGATCACGCTGGGAGAGAGGGCATTTCCCCAGGGAGAGCTGGTGGGTGCTGAGGGGAGCAAATGAAGTGGCGCTTTCTCCGCACAGAGCGGGACACCAGCCCCATCTGAGGGGACACACTGGTACCTGGGGTGGTGGAACCTCTCTCCTCGGGGATTTGTTGCTGTGACATAGTTAAATGCATCTTGGCTGAAGAATGGTTTGTTTCCCTGCAGTCCCTGGATGGACAGAACATCTACAACGCCTGCTGCACGCTGCGCATTGACTTCTCAAAGCTCACGAGTCTCAATGTCAAGTACAATAATGATAAGAGCAGAGACTACACACGGCCAGACCTGCCTTCTGGGGACAACCAGCCCGCTCTGGATCAGACTATGGCCGCTGCCTTCGGTGAGGGCATAGTCTCGGTGGGAGCAGGAGCGATGTGACTGTGTGGTCACCTGGGGAAAGGGAGGGGACGCAGTTCTAGTGTGTTCAGTCACAGAAATTTTGGAATGTAGTGTGACTAAAGAGGAAAATTAAGAAACGGGGAATCAGACTAGTACAAAACAGCAGGGACATACAGCTGTGGGTGCAGGCTGCTGCTCTGAAACCACCTCCATTTGGGTGAGGGCTGTTTCAGGTTTTCAGTCTGTGCTTCTAGTGCCATCTGCTGTTTTGTTGACAGCACGGACTCGCCCAGAATTTGGGATGTTGTAAGCCGCGCTTGGAAAGCTTTGTTGTGGTGAAGCAGTGACAGGAGGTACCGGCTGGTTCTGGGCACAGCTGTGACCTGGTGGCAGTTTCAGACCAGCAGAGCCAGAGGAGGAAGGGGTTTATAACTTTAGAGTCCAGTTTTACAGTAGGGGCACTTCTGAATTACTGTTGATGTTTTAGGGTTTAGCTTTCAGCTAAATGCTTTTGTTGAAGGATAGGTCATGGTGTTCCAGCCAAGTCTAGAGTTGTCTTGCAGTTGAGTGTCTGTGTAACATGTGAACCTTTCCCCAGGAGCCCCAGGAATAATCTCTGCTTCTCCATATGCGGGAGCTGGTTTTCCTCCTACCTTTGCGATTCCTCAGGCTGCAGGTACTGTATTTCGTAAGTTGAAATTTTCTATAGGTTTTCTGTTGCTGAGGAGGCATCTTGGATGTTTTAAAGCTAAGTGGCAGCATTTTTGTTGGGGTTAGAAGGATGTTTCAGTGCATAATCTCAAGTAGGAATGGGATGCAGCTGTAGCACCTCTGGGCAGTATCCCCGTGATGAGGGAAATGAGTAGTGGGATGGGAGAGAACAGAAAACGGCAGTGTTTAAAATAATCAGGGGAGACGGGGGAAGAGATCAGTTTTTCTGTATTTCAGATTTCCTCGGGTGGTTGCAGAGGTTGGGAACTCACTTTGGCTGCTGTAAATGTGGTCAAAAGCAAGGAACCTTTGTACTTTTTTTTTTTTTCCCCAAATATTTTGAGTAAAGCTGGTATTTAAACATGAGCCTAATTACATAATGTTACAGTTGCAGTTTACTGCTCCTATTGCAGGTGACCAATTATCGCTACTCACAGAAGTAGCCCAGTGCCTGAGATGAAAGGCAAAAGGCCTCCCTGCAGTTCCAGACTAAACAGTTTGGGATTGGTTTCCATAGCATACCCACGACTGTTGACTTTCTTGTAACTTGATGGAATTTCCTTGCTTATGACAAACAAGCACAGATCAAACTGCTGAACTGTGAATGTTTTGGCGATGTCCTGTCCTGTTGGGGACACAGACATTGCCACTTGGGGAAGTTTAATTGATTTCTAGCAGTTGTTGCTTGAGCTCTAAAGCCCTTCCCGTTGGAGGGCTGACAGGGGGCAACTAGAGCAGCCTGCAGATAAAACCTTAATGTTCCTTGGTTGAAGAAGAGATGAGCTGGTGGCAGCATAGAGTGTCTGGTTGTGACATGCATGGTTAAAGGGCATTTCTGGCATGCACTGGTTGGAAAGAGCCTTACAAATGCACTGTTTGTGATACCTTTCCTGCACCAGCAGAGCTGAGGCTTTGTGCTGACTCCGCTGCTTGTGACACACGCGAAATATTGTAGTCAACAGGGTGGTGCTGGGAGGCACCCGATAAGCACCAGGCACTGCAAGAGCAAACACTGTTAGAACGAGAACATTTCCTGCAGCACCAGAACTGGAGGCTCCCATTGCTCCTAGAATACACGGTCACTGGTTTGAATGGTTCCTTGCATGTTACGGAGGGTGTGCTGTTCTCCCTTCTGGTGCAGCAAATACACTAGAGTACGTGCTGTTAATCTCTTTACTGGTTAATATTCTTTAATTTCCAGGCCTGACAGTTCCCAATGCACTAGCTCCTTTGGCTATCCCATCAGCAGCAGCTGCGGCGGCTGCAGCAGGACGGATTGCCATCCCCGGCCTCGCTGGGGCGGGGAACTCTGTTCTGCTGATTAGCAATCTCATTCCCGAGGTTAGTGGAGTCCTAACTTTACTCTTTTCTCCTTCCTGTTACCTCTGCTTTCACTTTCTGAACACAGATTGTGCTGAAACTCATTGAAAGTGAATCTTACTGTATCCTAAAGGAAGCGGCAAAACTAGAACAGCAGATGACGTGCTCTGCTGGCTCTAAAACTCAAAGCAGATCAGTACTCTAGTTGCTGAAGGGAAATGAGACAGTCCATTGCAAATTAAAATCTTGCTCTTCTTTGGTTCAAAGCCAAGGATGCTGCCTGCCTGCTCTCGTCCCGTAAAGACTACAATGCCTGTCCCTTGCTCCCTCTTTGATTTGGAGTCTCCCTGCCATTCCATGGAGCAGTGTCATTTGGGTCACGGAATAGTCATGTCCATTCTTTCTTCCCCATGGCATGTTCTAGTGTTTAATCCATTAATTCAGAACTACAGAGAGAGTTCGTCCTGACCTTTGCTCTTTCTGTGTAGTGTCTGGTCCTCGCCAGCTTGACCTCGTACCTGTGCAGTATTTCCTCTGCCATGTGCTTGCACATTTTCCCTTTCCAAGGTTCCTGGAAGTTTTTTCTTAGCTAAACCCCTTAACAGCTCACAGTTTACATTTTCAATTCTACTTAACTTCGTGAGTTGCAATATTTGGGTGTCTTTAAAAATAAAAAATTTGAACCAAAATCTTTTTGAATGAAGGACAGCATCATAAATAACAGAATTTGATACGGGTATCTTGGATTTTTCTTCAGTCAGCTTTTGGCTCTTTGTTGGATTGAAAGTGTAGAATCTTCCAGTGTGTACAGTGGAGTATGATGAGTCTCTGCTGAAAAGCACTTGAACTGCTGGGACTGTGCACACAAGTTACTACTACTTTGCAAAGCTGTAAAACTTACTAGTAATGTCAGAGTAACCACAAAACCTCTTTTGCATCAAAGGGGAAGCCTGGATGTGATGAACAATCAAAATATTTAACTCTTGATGAGATGAACCAATTGAATCAGTGTTTCAGACTGCTCTTTTTATCTGTCATTACTATTTTCCCCAGGGCATGAAATAATGTCAGGGACCGTGACGCGGCTTTGGGTGGGATGAGTTGCTCTTTGCCGAGGAGCTGCTCTGCCATCCCGTGAGCTGGGTCATCTCTGGCTGGGCCCTCGACTTGCTGCTCAGATAAAAGCCTTAAGCCTTTAGAGCTGCATCGTCACCCTCGAGCGGCGTCGTGCTCTCCAGTGTGTGCTTCTTGGGGTGACCCTGCATTGCTGGGGTGGCAGTGACAGGATGAGGATTGTGCTGGACTTGTTTAATTTCATGTGTTCCCAGCACTCCAGCAGTGTCTGGATGACATGCACAGCTCTTGGTTCAGCGGGAGCGAGCAGTTATTTCATGCCCTGTGTTTTTTGATGAGCTCTTCATTATCCATCCAGCTTATCTTTGGGCTAGAGAGACTTTGATACTTGTACTGAAGCTGTGAACTAACAGACCTGAAACTTTTTCCATTGCCTGTATAATCAGTGTTGTAGAAACTTACCTGTGCCACAACCAGTTAGTCAAGAGACAGTATTTCTCTGGAGTGACTCCTCTGAAATCACACATAAGGCTTTTTTTCCCCAGTTGGAATTGTGGAAACCAAAATTACTCTGTATTTTTCCTTTCCATCATGAGTGGAAGAAGTCTGAGCTTGCATTGCCTTGGACTGTGAATGCAGACTCTTGGCAGGGTGCAGGCAGTGCTGTCCCCGGGAGCCCTGGGTGCTGTTGGGGTGCAGGCAGTGCTGTCCCCGGGAGCCCTGGGTGCTGTTGGGGTGCAGGCAGTGCTGTCCCCGGGAGCAGAGGTGCTTCTCCTGCCTTTCTGGTCAGGAACAGCAGCTTGGGGGCTTTGTGTGGTGAGGCCACGCCACGGAGGTGGAAGGGAATAGACCTCAGTTGCAAATGAGGTACCAAGTTCCGTTACAGCAAGCGCTTCCAGCAGACCTTTGAGGTTTCCTGTAGCAATACAAGTGTTCCTCCAGACGATCCTTTGCTCCCAGGGCAGCACTTGGGGTCTAAATTGGACTGTTCTTGTTTTGTCGCAGCCCAGTGTGCAATATGGATCCCTTCCAGCAGTCGCTGGGCTAACCCAGCAAATGCAGCTGTGGCTTTGACTTGATCCATGGAGTCGTTTCTTCTAAGAAATACTTGTAATCAGAGAAAATATTTTTAGTCAAATTTTTGGGAACACCATTGCAATTCAATTCTGTGTTAAAACCTGTAGAAGTCACTCTGTTGTGATACTGTCTCTTACTTCTTTGTATATCTGAAGTAAAAATGCCTTTTCTTTATCATTGTGTTCCACTAGGTAAAACCTATTAACTGTTTCTGTAAACAAGTTATTGTATGTAGAATTCTATAAATCTGACTGATGGAACACTACATATTTCCTTATGTATTTACTGACCTGTGTTTTTTGCTACTTTTTTCTTTTCTCCCCATCCCTGAATTTTTTTTTCTTCCCCTGATCCGGAATTTCTTTGCCAACTGACTGCACGGTACTTCTGCTTCCTGTTGTTGCTTGAAACAAAAAATAAAAACATTCCCCTTCCAAAAAAAAAAAAAACAAACCCTGCTCTTCGGAAACCAACCTGCCCTTCAATATTAACCATCTTGAAAACTTCATCATCCATCAACCAATTTCGCCATTTCCTGCGGGGACTCTGCCCTTCCTCGTTGTGGACGATTTGTGCAACCTCGCTCTCCCCTTCGATTCCTTACCTCTTCCCTGTCCCTCCGCTGCCTTGCTCTGCTGTTCTCTAAAGAGAGTTACACCCCAATGCCTCTTTATTCTTTTCGGTATGTTATTATTCACACTTTTTATTACCTTGTTTTTTCATTTATTTGAGATTTACTTTTTTGATACTTCAAAAGTGTACAGTTTGCAGTTTGCCATTTTTTGAATGCGTAATTTCATTTTTACATTGTTTACTTAGTTTGCTATTTAATTTAGTTTGCCTTTATTTTATGTTCAGTTATGCATGGTTTATTGCTTTGCATGTCTTTTATAAGAGATTTAAATTGTGATAGCATGCTAAATTGTCCAGTCTTCTGGCAGTAAGATTTTTGCTTTTTGCTGAAACCCAGTATCTTTTCTTTAATGTATTGTTCCATTATTATTCTGCTACATAAGAATTTTCCTTACTTAGAGCAGAATAAGTAGCCATGGTTGGAATGAGATCAGTTCTGGTTGTGAATGAATGTTTTTGCTGTTGGGTTGATTAGCTAACAGTAAGTTGAATGCAACTTCGTCTTTTCCCCTACCTAAGACTGTTCTTGTTTCCTCCCCTTTTGAAGGAGTCTATGGTGATGTGCAGAGGGTGAAGATTTTATTTAATAAGAGAGAGAATGCCCTAGTTCAGATGGCTGATGGGAACCAGGCCCAGCTTGGTAAGCAAGCTTCACAGTCTGAGGCACTTAGCGTTAAGAGACTGAGTGGGTAATTAAAGCTTGAATGTCAGTACTTCCTTCTCTTCCAAAAAAAGACCCAAAACCTGAAGGTCTCCATGTGCTTAACTCCCTGCCTGCACAGGTGGTGTGGCTGTGGGGCAGCTCTGAAGAAGGGGTGGTGGGTTTGTGTGAGAGAATCTAGAAGGAAACCAGAGCTGCAGGGAGTCGGAGGGACGGTGCCTTCACGCAGGTCCTGGATGCGGCATCTGTGCAGGAAAGAACCGGAATGAAGCTGTAGCTTTGACTGAGGTGTCGGGACAGAGCTGGGAGGTGCCACTGTGGTCAGTGCTGTCTCTTGCCCCTGCAGCCATGAGCCACCTGAACGGGCAGAAGCTCTACGGGAAGCCTGTCCGGATCACGCTCTCCAAGCACCACATGGTGCAACTGCCCCGCGAGAACCAGGAGGACCACGGCCTGACCAAGGACTACGGAAATTCTCCTCTACATCGCTTCAAGAAACCAGGCTCCAAAAATTTCCAAAACATCTTTCCCCCTTCTGCCACTCTTCATCTGTCCAATATTCCGTAAGTATCAGCAGGAGCGTTCCTAGATGGCTGAGTGTAAAAGGGTGTGCAGCTTCAGTGTGAGAGCAAATAATCATCTGTTTGCTGCCAGCCAGGAGCAAGGCTTGTCCGTCTTCCTCCTGCCCCTCAGCCTTTCCAGTCCAAGCAGCTACTGGTAGAGAATTTAGAAAAGGCTCTAATGAGAATTGGGTTTTAGAGATTAATTCAGTCTGTCAGTGTACGTTTGACTGGAAAAACTCTTTGTTTCAGACCTTCAGTAACTGAAGAAGACCTTAAGATGCTGTTTTCAACCAATGGTGGGATGGTCAAAGGATTCAAATTCTTCCAGTAAGTGTTTTCTCTTGCATCCTGTCCTCACACTGGGCGTGAGAAGGGTAGAAGTAAATGGCAATTACCCGGGTAGTTAATCTCTGCTGGCCTTGTTGAGCACCAGGTGAGAACTTGCAGTGAGTTGGGGACACTTTGGGGGTACTGAATGTGACCCAAACTTGTGTCTCGTCAGGAAGGACCGTAAGATGGCTCTGATCCAGATGGGCTCTGTGGAAGAAGCCATTCAGTCCCTCATTGAGCTCCATAATCATGACCTGGGGGAGAACCATCACCTGCGTGTGTCCTTCTCGAAGTCCACCATTTAAAGCTTTGGAAGGCGTGAGACAAAATGGACTTGACTTAAAACCTCTTGGGTTCAGCCTTGACCTTAAAAGGCTGAACACGAGGGTTTCAACTTCCATCATTCCAGAAAAAAAAAAAGCCACTTTAAAAATGCAGCTGAAGTGACCTTAAAAGACCAGAGATTTTATTTTTTTAAAGAGAAATCAGTTTACCGGTTTTTAAAAAAAAAAAAAATTAAATCTAATTCCTATTGCTAACCTTGCGGTGATGGGTAACAATCTTGACTGTTCAAATAAAAATCACAAGATAAAGTTTACACTTTGGAACCTGCTCTGGGAAATTCCCCTCCCCTCCTGCTCCTTCTCCCCCAAACAGCAGATCCTAACAAGTTTATCAGGTTTCACATTGATGCCTTTTTTATTTTCTTTACCCATCCATGCCTTGAAAGACCTAAAACCACTGTGTAAATTCACTTTAGCGCCTTTGAGTCAGGATTGTGGGAACGCGTGGTGTATAGGAGCTCCCACCTCGCCCAGCACACAGATTAAGTTGCATCAGTCCTACCTTACCTGCGCCTCTGCTGTCTGTGCCTTAAACCTGTGCTGCTTTGGGGAAGAGCTCGGAGCCGCAGGGAGCGGGGGGCAGAGCTGGGGGAGGCAGCGAGTGCTGGCTCCGGGGGAAGGATGAGTGGAGCTGGCAAAGTGGATAAAGAAAATATCAGGCTTTGGCTCCCGAGGCAGTTGTGTCCCAATCTGCGTAGTATCATGTCTTTGTGCCCCCTCCCAACCCGCCGGTGGCTTCTCGCCGCCCGCGCACAGCGAGCGGGAGTCACTCGAGCCTTTGTCCGTACCATTGGGACCCAGCGGAAAGGTCTGGGTGGGGAAAGGTTCCCAAACCAAACCACATTCCATTGTCCCAGCGAGCCCCTGCTCTGCCCTTCGCGGAGCCGTGATCAGGATACGAAACCAACCACTTCGGACACTTGTGAAGACGAATCATTGTGAGTTTGTCAAATTGTGTGTGTATATATATATATCTAAATACTTGGCTAGGATTTGAAGAATTATTGGGTATCCCACGTCTAGAAAGGTGTTCCTGTGAGTCACCTTCGTGCCCCGATTTGAGATTAACCAGACCAATGTAGCTCTGCCGTCATTCTTATAGCATGTCTTCAGCGTTTGAGCTTTTTGTTTTAATTCTTGTATTATACTTTTTGATGCCGTTGCTGTCATCTGTGCCTAGCAATATTTCCAGTTGACCAAATATTCTAATCTCTTTATATGCAAAAGAAATAGTTTAAGTACCTTTTTATAGAATGATAAGATGGTATAAACATAATCTAAATTTACTCCTTTGTGGTATTACCCTTGTATACTGTACTTTCTTATTTTATTTTTTTTTTTGTAATTGAAACTGTAGGGCAGGAATTTAGTTACAGGCTGAGGTCATGACTGAGGGTGAGTAACGTAATGAAATCGATAAAACCTGTTCAGTGAAGCAGATTTTTTTAAAGCAAAGCATGTGAGATAACGAGCACAAACAGCTTGTGAGGTTAAGAAGAAGGACCCAGGCTAAAGTTTTTACCTTTTTAACCGATAAGCCCAGATCTTTTAAGTTATAGGAAGGGAATTCATTAAAAGTAGAACGCAGCAGATCGTTTGTTCCCAATGATACAACCATTTATTTTGTTTTTTCTGGCTTACGACTCTTTCCCAGGCCATTCTGCCTTCTCTTTTGTGTGATCCGATGTTGCCTTACATTTCCCTCTAACCTGCAACCTGTTCGGATGCAAAATAACAAGAATCTTGTACTTTTTTTTCAGGGTTTTTCTGCAAATTGTGGACCAAAGTTTGTTTTTTAATTGTCTTAGTGTTGCAAGTTATGATTTCCTTGCTTAGTGTGGGAGCTCTTGACTTGCCTGGCACTGAGTGTTCGGAAAAGTCTTAACTTTCCTTAGTTCCTCCCCGAACTCTCGAGGATGTGAATTGTGCTGGAGAAGCCTGTGACGTCTGCGGGGGGGTTCGGCTTGGGCTGCTGCCGTGGGACTGGGGATCCCGGGAATCCTCCTCCGCCTTCGGCTTGTGGCCGGGGAGCGCCATCCGCCCTGGAAGCGGTGCCCCAGTGGAGCCGAGGAGGAGATGCTGGGTTTGGGTACCCCAAAATCTGAGCAAACCTGCGATTGGAGCCCTGAGATCCCCTCTGGGAAGCTCCGGGTGTCCTTGCCACCAGCCGGTGCTCAGCAGGGTCAGTCCCGAGTCCTGGTGGCCCTTGTCGGAGGCAGTTGCTCCTCCCGCTGCAGGGAGCGGGGGCTGCGTCCCCCCGCAGCGTCCCCCCGCAGCCCAAGCGGAACGGTTCCAGCAGCCTCACCCCGACCCCGGGAGGGGGCTCGTTGGAACCAGTCCCCTCCCGTCTGGTGGCCTCCGACGCTGTCCTGGTCACCCCACGGGAGAGACAGAGTCTCGCAGACCGTGAGCAGACGAGCGAGGTGACCCCGAACCGGGCGAGGGTGGGTTTTTCCTTTGGATCCCTGTGTTTGCATGTAAAGAATGTGAGTAACAAAAGGGTGTACATATTTATAATTTTTTTATACCTGTTGTAAGACATGAGGGGGCAGCAAAACCCAGTTTTTTATGGGGAACAGATGTATTGTATATTTTGATAACAGCTATTCCAGGTTCAGTATTGTGGAAGGTGGGGTGGGGAGGGTAAGCATTCACACCATCAGAATTCCATTGCCTCTTTCAAAGAATGTTTGTAATGCAAAAAGAAATGAAATTAAAACTATTTTATAACAACCTTTGTACCTTTCTGTAGCTCCATTATTTACTGTTGAGATTGTAGAAAGCAGTTATTGGCCAGTCTGTACTTGTGCTTTCAATAAATTTCTTCTGTATCCTTTGCTTCTGATTTTCCTCTCTTTTTATTGTGCCTGTTTTGCTTCTGATTTTTCCTTCTCATGATTTCAGCTGCCTCATTTTGTGTAACTTTGACTCCTCGCCTACCTCTGGGCTGGTTTGTCCCTGAAGGGGGGTGAGCCCGGGGGGGGCTGTCACCCGTGTCCGGCCCCCGGGTGCCCCGTGGGCTCAGAGGCTGCAGGGCCTTCACTGACGCTCTCACACTCCAACACTCTGACTTCGTGTTCCTAAACTTTCCATACGTTCTAGCTAATCCCCGTGGAATAACCCCCTTTTGAGTCAAATACGTGGTTCTCTGTAGTCCTGCTGTAGCTCTGTCTGACCCCGTACCTCGGGGTCCCGGGGCCAGGGCTTCCTTCGGTTCTGGGGGTCCCTGTGTGAATCCCCCCCGTTGGGCACAGGGGGGTGTCCCCCGGGAGCGGGGTGTCCCCCAGCTCCCCGGGAGCGGGGCTCTCCCTTGGGGTCTGGTTTCTCACCCACCAGCTCGGCCAAAGCTCCGTTCCTGAAGCAGGTGGTCCCTGGTGCGGACCCGGGGCCCTCAGAGCGTGTTTGGGGGCAGAGCTGGGTCTGGGGGGTTATCTGGGGGG
>JAOXJK010000014.1:3327990-3340023 GCA_025774025.1 Xenus cinereus
CCGCAGCCCGCCGGGGGTCCAGCACACCCCCCACCCCCCGCTTAAATCCTTCACCCTTGGGAACGCCTTGTCCGGGCTTGGAAGAGCCATTTTTGCCCCCTCCCGGGGTGGTAAGAGCAGAGGTTGGGTCTGGAGTTTGCCCCCCCCCTCACCACCCCAGGGTGGGCAGGGTGGAGGGGCCGGGGGTGCCCGGGGCGAGCGACCCCCCCAGGGGCGATAAATCAAAGCTGGCGACTCCAGCGCTCCCAACCACGCCGAGGGCTGGGCAGAGGGAAAACCGGCTGGAAGCTGGAATTCCTCGTGGGGCTGGAAGCCCGGAGGTTCTCCCCCGGGATGGCGGGGGGGGGGGACACACACACTGGCTGGAGGGAATGGCCAGGGGCACCCCCGTACCCCACCCCCGAGTGCCCCCAGCCCATCAGCCCGGGGGGGACAAGGCACACATCTTGCGGCAGGGCCACGATTCGGAGCGGAGTGGGGCCCCCGCAGAGGCGCTGGGCGGCCATTCCTGAAAGTGGGACCTGCAAAGCACCAATGAGGCAAAGGGCGGCACCGGCCCCACGGCAGGGGGCACCCAGGACCCGTGCCAGGACCCTCCGTCCCCGGGGCCATGGAAGGGCAAAGGAGACGCCTGCACTCGGCTTGGGGCCTGTGCCCGTTTTCAGGGGGGAGGCAAAGCCCCCCGTCCTCTTGCCGCTGCAGGAGAGACCCCCTCCAGCCCTGGGAGAGTCCGGCGCCGCCACTGCCCTGGCAGGTCCTTGTCCTGTGTCCCCCATGGTGGCAGGGCCAGCGCACAGAGGGGCCCCCTGCCCTCCTGCAGATGGGGGTCCCCAGTCCCTGGAGGGAGGGAGGCCGGGGGAAGGCAGGAAGGAGCAGACAGGGAACCATGAGACCCTTCCAGCATCCCCATCCCAGGAGCGGGGCAGTGGGACGAGGAGCGAGGGACACGGGGTGGGATGGGGTGACAGAGTGGGATGGGGTGACGGGGCAGAAGGGCCCCGTGTCGGGGATGGAGGAGGAGGAAGCAGTTCTGGGTGTGAAAACCCACCCTCTGTCCCTCACTGCACCCGTGGCCGTGCCGGAGCTCAGCCGGCGCCTTGGGGAGCTGCCCCCAACCCCCCGGGTCCATGGGGGGCGGGAGGCGACGGGGGGACACGAGACCCCGTCCTCCCGCAGAGGCCGCCCAGTCCCCGCAGCGAGGCAGCAGCCATCAACGTTAAATAACCCCAAAACCCTTCTCTGAGAAAGGGGAGGTTAACGAGGGCCCGGGTTGATTACCGTTTTAACTTGCAGGGGAAAAGAGCCTTAACAAGAAGTTGTAGTTTCCTAATTAGCCATTTGATTTTCCTTAATTACCAGAAGAATAGCAAGGCAGAGACCAGCTCCGTACAGCAGAATGTTAAACGGAGCTGAGAGACAAGCTCTTTGCCACAACTCAATTTTTCACTAATAAATGAAAACGCAGTTCCAGAGGGAAGGGAATACACAGAAATTGGCGTGTTCTCTCCCCAGAACGGTCTCTGGGGACTGAAATGGCTCCCTGGAGCCGCCTGCTCCAGCCCCGATCCCAGAGGCCACCAGCCACCCAGGCCCCCCCGGGCAGGTCCTGTCCCACCTGGGCTTCCAGCCCAGGGCCCGTGCCAGCCCCACACCCGGACAAACCCGGAGCAACCGCTCCAAGGAGCTTCCACCGTCTGTAAGTGCCGGAGCTGAGCAGGGCCATATCCCACCAGCTGGGGGGCTGCGGGGCTCCCCTTGGCAATGCAAAGCCCACCCCAAGGACTGACAGGCCCTAGAGAGCAGGAGCAAGCAGTAGCCAGGGGCATCCATCCCAAGAGCAAACATCCAGCACATTCCACAGCATTAGCACCATTAATTTGCAATTTTTGGTAAATAAGGGAGCTGGGTGAGGTGGCTGCTCAGCACCGTCTGAAGCTGAAGACTCACAACCATCCCGATGACCAGATGTCTTCTCCTCCTGTGTCCACAATAACCTGACAGAAGCATCTAACGTTAATTTCCCCTCCAATTTTGCCGAAGTCGGCAGTTCCCTTCCTATCAGAGAAGCAATTAACAGGCTTTCCCCCTTCTCTGTTCCTGCACCAGGTACCGCACGACTAGAGTCACACAATAGACCACTGAAGTTTGGGAAACCAACCAACCACTCTGTACAAAATTAAGGGAAATTTTATTTACATAAGAGCTGCGTCTGAGAGCCGAGCAGAGGGTTTGCTCTGGGAGCAACAGTCCCTGTTCCCGCTGCTCTGGCCGGGGAAGCAATGGCTCCGACGACGGTGTCTCCATCAGAGGGGCAGGTTCTCTCAAGGGAGGGAGAGGCGCAGGGGAACGGGGGGTTCCCAGCCCACGCGGAACTTCCCCAGCAGCACAGCAAAGGACAAACATGAGGCACCAAGAGTTCATTCCCCTTTCACCAGGGACGTTGTCTGTTCACCCCCAGCCACCCCCGTCACCCCCTCTGCCTGGGCAGGGGCTCAGGCCGGGGCCCAGACAGGGAGGCTCTGGCCTCCCCAGGTGGCCCTGACGGGGAAACCTCTGCCACCCCCTTCCTGTTCTGCCCTGCGAGGAGGATCAACGCAAGAAGAGCGGCAGCACCGCAGCCCGTCTCACAGTCGACGGTCTGGAGGGCTCAGAGGAGCTGCTGTCCCTTTGTCCCCGACACCCACGGGGAAGGAAGCTCTGAGCAGCTCTTCCGTCCCCCCCTCAGGAGTAGCTGAGGGGCATCCTCCTCCACAGCCCCCCGCACAGGCAGTTCTTGATCCAGCGCTGCTCCCACTGCTTCACCGCCGTCACCTTGTTGGGCGATTTCAGCATCGTGACGCACCCGCACCTGGAACGAGAGGGAGCTGCAGCCGGGGCCGGGAGGGAACATCGGCACTGCCGGGGCGTCCCCACAGAGCACCCAGGGAGCAAGGAATCCGGGGAGGAAACCAGATTTTGTCATCTGCAGGGGATGTTTGTGAGCCCTAAAACCCAGCTGAAACCACGCGATCAATTACCCAAAGGGAGGTTATCAGGTTGTCTTCAAGACAACAGCCCCCAGCTGCTATTTATACAGAAAACAGCAGACAGTCAGCTTGGAAAAACGATCTGCTACAGAGACTTTCTATTAAAACCAATAATTAAAGCTAATTCAATCACATGATGAGATGGATGTTTGCTCCCTGCACCATTGTTTCGAAATCCAGGCTCTTTTGTGAGGGTGGGTGAAGAGGACAGCACAAAGGGACTTAGAACGCAAGCCTGGTTTGAAAGACGACCCCAAAATGGAGCCGTGGATCCTGTGATTATTCTCTCTCCCCAGCTCCTCTCCGAGAGCACAGGTAGTTTTATTTAAAGACCAGACCTGCTGAGGATCTCTCCTCACTCTTACAGGCCAAATCTGCCTCCATTCACCTGCACAGCCTGACGGCTCTGGGATTTTCCTGCTAAAGCAATCTCCTGTTTCTCCCAGGATGCAATGAAATCACTGGCAACGATGAACGTGGCTAATTCTCACAGGGATGGGGGTACTTTGCGCTGGGCAAAGCAGTAAGATGTTTAACAGCCATAGTGCAGTGACCCTGCAGCAACGTGCTTTAAGATCTCAGTTTTCCAGGATAGGGATTTGCCTTAAAAACAACCACAACGGCTTCCTCGCCGTGCCAGGGCAGCGCCGAATACACCAAAAGCCTTGTTACAGGAGCAGCCCTTCCTCCTGCAGCCGCAATGAGCATGAAACGTTACTGGGATACCAGCGAGGGTGGGAAACAGAGACTGAAAGAGCTTTTGAATGACAAAAGGCAGAGTCAGGGTTTCGGCCAGGGCCTCTTCCCGGGAGGGACGGCGCTGGTGGCTCACCTGGTGCAGGACTTGCATTCCTCTGTTGGGTACGCGCCCAAATGAAGCCGCCTCAGATGATCGATTTTGGGCTGTCCAGGTGCCCTGGGGAGGAAGAAGGAGAACATTCTAGAATATCGCTTTCTAAAAGCTGTTTCCAGGATGGTGAGCAGTGTTTCAGTGGCCAACATGACATGGGCTTTGACTACCCAGTCCCCAAGCACCAGGGGACTCGGCCACGCTGACACAAACCCAGTCACAAACTAGCACTTTCCCCCCCTCCATTTGCCTTCTCTTTTCAACATTTTACATTCCCACCACATTCCAAGTTAAGAAATGAATTCAGCAGAGCAGAGAGAACAAACGGCTCTTGGGTCACGCCTGCAAGTGGATGAGCCAAAAACCCCAGGCTTTTGTCCCAAACACACTGAGCTCTCTGAGCTGCAGAGATCCCAAAGCCACCCCTTCCCGCCGCACCACTGACTCCTTTAGGCCTCTGTACCTGACAAAGGCATCGAACTGGGAAGAGACGGTGTGACCAACGAGCCCAGGAGCTTTCCCAAACTGCAGCCGGACCAGCTGCTTGTTCTGCAGTTTGCTGATAATGCCGTCGTTGATGGGCAACCAGTCAATATTGGGAATGAGCAGCTGGCTGGGGAGGAGGCAGCACTCGTCTATCAGGGTATCATCTGGCTCTGTTATGTGATTTTCCTCACGACCTGCGTGGAAAATAAAGCAAAGAGAGAGAACCAGCAGGATCTTTTACATTTCTCATTTAGAGATCGGGGGAACTGCACGGTTTCCTCCTCCACCCGCCAACACAGCACCAAAAACAATAAACTTGGCAGCTGTAACTTGCCCTTTCTAAACACTCCGGGCCCGCTCAGAGCTCACTCCCTGCAATTATTCCTTTCACGCACAATCCACATCAAGGAAGGATTCTTTTGTTCAGGGAGACCGGCAAACACTTACAGCACAGCCAGAGCTTCGTCAGGAGCCTGAAGAGGAGGGACATGCTGTCCTGGGTGTCGGAGGTCGCTGTGTAGACGGGGAGGCAGCTGGGCTTCAGCAGCCCCCAGATCCGGATCACCACCATCAGCTCCCTGAACATGCCCAGGGAGGCTCCGTCCCGCAGGAAGCTGTGCCCCGGCCGCACCGGGGAGCCCTGTCGGGGGGAAAACAGCCGAGATTGGGATTTCCACGCAGCCCCCAGAGCCACTGTTCCGTTTTCAGAAAACTCCTCTTTTCGATAACCACAAGCCTGCAGTGTGCTCTGCCAGAGGCTGCTGGGGAGGCCTGAGGCACGTGGGGGCTGAGGAAAAGCTCAGACAAGTCACGCAGCTACTGCGCTGCCTGTCTGACCACCGCTGCCGGTCCCTCACCGACTCCCGGACGGGCACAGAACGGAACATTTTGTGTTTCTGCTGTTTCTTACGCTCTTCGCCCCAGAGTCGGTTTCGACAGGACACCGGGGGCATCTGCGACTCGGCCAAAGCCACCCAAACACCGCACACAGGTGTTTTTTCCCCTCTGGCCTGTTCCCAGCCCCCAGACCCTCACCTGGTTGGGCAGACTGGCCAGCAGGTACAGCACAAAGTCCCCCACCCACTGGATGAGCTGCTGCAGGGACTGCAGCGTGGTCATCTCCAGGACAAACTCCTCTGTCTTCAGGTTAATCATCACCTTGTCGATGTCTGAAACAGAAGCGAGACATCTCCTGGCTCAGGAAGAAGATGGATCCAAACTTCACCCCCCATCCCTGCGGCGCCAGGAGAGGTCACCCTCCTCTTCCTCAAACACCGGGAGTTACTATGAGACCCTGACACTTTATATCGAACCTAAAAGGGGAAGGATCTGACCCAAACTGCTCCGAAGGCAGTGCCCGATGTGAGCAATCACTACCTATGTCCGTGATCTTGGAGCAGATCTCGGTGAGTCGGTCCCCAGGGCTCTTGTCCGGGGTGTTCAGGAAGTGGGGGCGCAGCAGGGATTTCAGGGTGCAGCTGATGGCGATGAGGAAGAGCTTGGCGTGGTAGTCGCAGACACGGGCTATGGTGCTGGAGGAGAGCTTGCAGAGAGACGCCTTCATGGCAACGATGCGTGTGGAAAGGACCTGATTGATGGAGAGACACCAGGAAAAATACAGAAGTAAAGGCAGAATTAGAATAAGCTCATTAAAGCAAGCTGCTTTATTCTCTACTCTCCATTCCTGCCACATGAATGACAGCAATAGTGGATGCTGTTCCGTGCATGTACAAACAGTGCTCCTGTTCCCAGAATCTCTGCCAAAAATAGACTTCTCCATCTCACGAGAAGCTTCCAACAGGTAGAGACCCATTAATGTTAGTGACAATGAACTCGGCTTAACTGGAGGCTCTTCACACCTCGAGTGCTGCTCGAGTAGCGTAGAGACAGCGCAGCCAGGCAGAGCCATCTGCCTCCCGAGCGCTGGCAAGGACTACTCCCTCCTCCTGGTCACCGAGCCCCTCCGTGTGCCCCCCCTCTGCAGTGAGCCCCCCCAGACCTGCTGCAGGGCCGCGTTCTGGCGCATGTACTCCTCGTGCAGCTTCTCCACCAGGTTCTGCACCATGTTGGGCTGGACGTGGAGCAGGATGTCCCACCAGTCGTAGCCGGTGACCATGCAATACTCCAGCAGGAACAGCAGGTGACGGAGAGACATGTTCATGTCCAGCACGTGGCCCATGGAGGGGGAGATGCGGAGCATGCTCAGCTGAAGGGAGGAGGCAACAGAAAATCCGCATCAAAAACTGGATGGAAAACATTTCGCAGAGCTTTAACACAACACAGGGCTGACTGCTCCTTGACCCCGACCCACAGATACAACTCCTGCACCAACAGGATACACCCCTTCTTGTTTAACATAGATCACCCAGCTGGAAGTAACATTCCCAGCGTTCTCCTGGATGATCCATCACATCTTAGAGAGACAAAGAGAGAGCCTGGGTGAGAAGACCAGAGCACAATACCTTCCCGTGACTGTCAATGCCAGCCAGGGCCAGAGATGTCCAGGAGAGCTGCATGGCTTTGAAGTGAACCAGGGGACCAGCAGTTCGCTGCCTTTTGATGGTCTGCTCGTCCACCGGGCGCTGGGAGGAGGAGCCGTAGAAGACAGCCATCATTTGCAGGGACAGGCGATGAACGATGTGGACGCTGCCGTCATGAAAAGCCAAAGCCAGACCTGGGGAGAGAAGACACGCGAGGCTGAGCGAGAGACTGCTCCCCTGTAACCATACCGTTTATTCTGAATTCCTCCTCCAGCTACACAGCTCACAAGATGAAGAATGGAAAGTTTCAGGCAAAAGCTACACGTTTAGTAGAAAGACAATGGACACTCCTTACCCAATCCAGGGAAGAATTTGGTGTCATTTGCCACCTTCAGATCGGTGTTGGTCAGGGAGATGGGCAACTTGGGCAGGGCCACGGCCGAGACCCGATCCAAGTCGTTGGTGGCAGAGAGAATCCGCCACTTCAGTATCATGGGCTGCTTGTCTCCAACTGTGAAAAATAAGTAACGTAAGTGAGACACCTCTCCCCAAAGAGACCAGAAAATGCACCCCCACCCATTCCTGCCCCGCTCCCCCTCCCCAGGGAAGTGGGATTACAGATCACGCGCTGAGTATTTATTTATTCATTCTACCAGACCCGTGTATTTCCCTCGTATTTCCCTATTTTTTTTCTGACCTCAGTAATTGTACAAACAACGGCTTGTTTTGCTAAATCTCTTTTGATGGAAGGCTCTGCTGCTAGTGATTAAAAAAAATCCTTATGTACAATAATTCCTTATATTTCACTGGAACAAACTGCATAATTTAATTTTGTTCCATCTGAGATCAGGTGCAAACCCAGGCAGACTGGACAGCCCGATGGAACTAGCGCTGCTGTGTGATCTGTTTTCTTTAGAAGGCTCAGCTCGCTCGATTCTCAGCGGGGAGAGCGGTTCCACAGCACAGCACAGAAAATGCCTTTTATTGAGTGAAAGTAACAATCAAACCACTTCCTGGAAACCAGCAATTTGCTGCCTAAGATGCAAACAGATGGAACAGAGCCTGTGGCTGGGAACACCTGAAAAACAAATACGGGATTCTGGATAATCCCATATATGCGATAATGGCTGTGAGCACCTGTCCTGCGTTCTCACTTAGCCCTCACTCCTATTTTTGAGCATGTCCAGCACAGAAACTCACCCACGGGGGAGATTTGCTGAAAGATGTTATTGACCGGCAAACCCTCCTTCCGCAGAGACCAGCACTCCACGATGCTGCTGTTCTGGTTGGAAGCACAAAGCAGCACCTGCAAAGCAGAGACCCACGCTGCGGCCACGCACCCCGGCTCTGCGATGGGGAAAGACACTGTCCCCTCACATTTTCCACCCCTCCCTCTCTGCTCCATTTCGAGGCTCCTTCTAATTAATTTCTATTCCACCAGCGAAAAGCAGAGGATGGTATCAGCAATACGTAACGGCGAAGTCCCCAGCTGCAGCTGGAAGGAAAGAGAGGCAGAACCCTGCCACGTGCTGTCACAGCCTCTGCCTCGCCACATCACAAACCATCTCGTCTCCCGCCAGCCTGTGACCTGCTGATGCCACTCACACACGTCGGGAACTTAAACGGAAAGGAAAGGGCAGGAACCGAACCGAGTGCGAAGCCAGAGCAGACACAGTGCCTCACACCTCCGACACGGCCCTGCGTCCCAGCCAGGGGAGGGAAGAGCTGTTCGGCCTCATTGAACCACTTCGCTTTCCAGAATCGCATGATCAATCCCCTGGCAAATAGAGTTAAGCCACTAAATTAAGTCACGGAGATGAAGAGCTCCAAGTGTTCTGGAGAGGGGCTGCTTTGAAGCCAAGACCGAAAGATGAAAGACGTCTCATCCCAGAACCTCCCGGAGAGCCCAGCAGAGCTCCCCTAACAGCCAGTGCCAGAGCCGGAAAATAAACAAAGCAAAGCATAATCAGGCTAACGAAGGACCGGGCTTTTCCAGGAACTGGAGGGCTCAGCCATTACACCTCCATTACACCCCTTTAAGTGCAGCCTGCGTGACAGCAGCGCTTCCAGAAACAGCAGCTAGAAATGCAAAGGGCATCTCAGGACACAATCGTTCACCTCCAGAGCCATGTGGGGAAGCCACAGGCGGCGCAAACAGCTCTCTCCCTGCTATTTATTTAACTCCTACACGCTTTAACAGCATCTGCTCACCTGCTCTGACATGTCCCGGGCAAGGAATTTCAGGTGAGTGATCGCTGGGTATTTGTCTTTGCGGGCAGGGTCCGTGGTGCAGCGCATGAAGAGGGAAGGCAAGATTTCGGTGTCTATTTTGCATTTCTCATTCACCACGCTGACGCAGACTTTGTAGAACTGGACAGGGGAGGTGCTGCTGCCATCGGACGTGGCCACCACGATGTTCCCCCCACCCGTGAAGGCAACGTCGGCCAAGGCGACGCGACAGCGGAGGCGGCACAGGCTCTCTGTGGACGTCAGCACCTGCCCATTGGGCTTGAGGAGGGAGACCGTCACCAGCCCACTGATGGTCACAGCAATCCAGCCCTCCATGGGCTTCCCGCCAAACAGCGTCAGAGATGGAGAGAACTTGACCCTGGAAAACTTCTCACCAAAGTTCGACGCTCCAGACTGTGAACAAAGGTCCACAACACAAACGTTTGCACCCGATGCCCCCCAGCGTGCTCCCGACCTCAGAGCTCTCCTCGTTAAGCCACTGCAGAGCTGAAGGGTCCAACGAGGGCACCGAGCTCCCACACCCAGCTCTGCTACGTGACCCTGGAGAGGCCTCTTTGCCCCACACCAGAGTGGTCCCAGCCCCACAGGAACAGGCCAGCCCCTCGGCAAAGCTCTCTGAGCACCTGACAGAGCTCCAGCCTCACTTGTGGGGACTGACCCTGGGAGACCGACACTCCCTCTCCCCTTCTGGGGCCAAATCCAGCTCTGACACCCGCTCGCTGCACAACCCTTCACATCCCTGGGCCTCGGGTTCTCCAGCACTAAAGAGAGGGAAAGGCTTCTCTCTGTGGGACACCCTAAGAGCTAACGATTAAAAAAAAATATAAGTAGGTAAGTTCTACTTGGCAGATTTGTTCTTTTTGAGTGTGACAGAATTAGACACATTCCTAAACAAGCCGCTTATCTCCATACACATACAGCTCCCATTCCCCAATTCCTGCATCAAACCTCAGGACCTTGAATATGTTTCTTCTGAAATAATACTGGTAGGCAAAGAAATGCTTTTATCTCCAAGGAAATTGAAGCACCAGAGGAAGACACATTTAAAGCATTAAGAGAAACAAGGCATCCGACCCCCACTGAAATTCAGCAGGAACTAGGAATCTGACTTCTCTTTTTGCCTGGAAAACTTTCCCCACTCGACCTGCCCAAGGCCACGGATGAAGCCCAAAGCAGAGGGAAACACAGACAGGGGTCTCCCAAGCCCTTTGCTCAGGACCAGGCCCGGCCCTCCTGACCGCATTCCCTGCAGAGCCAGGACAAACCTTTTCTACGTGCAGCGCCAGCTTCACGCCATTGTGCAGCCAGGACAGGGCCACAACCGGGTCCCCTTCCACCATGCTGCCCACCGTGTTCTCCCAGCTGTTGGCCAAGTGGTCGGTCATGCTCCAGCACTTGATGTGCCCGTCCGCATCTGCCGAGAGCAGCCGGGAGCCTACGACAAGGGCACCTCGTAAGAACCAGGGGATACAGCCAAAAAACCAAGCCAGGAATCAAACCAGCCCAGTGCATTCAGAATGGAGAGAGCCAATGGCTGCGATGCGACGGACAAAATCCCTCTCCATGACAAACTGTGTACCCTTGTGTCAGGAAACACACACACATGAAGGGTGGGACAGAGGGTAACGAGGAGGGATCCAAGCTCACCTGACTGATCCCACTCCAAACACGTGATGACTTCAGTGTGGCCAGAGTTAACGGAATAGACATCCCAGGGATGCTCAGTGTCAATGATATGGACCATATGGGTGAGATCTGCACAAAAAGGTAAGCGAGAGCCTCAGCTGGTGCAAGGCAAAGAGTATTTTCCATCAAGCAATGTTGGGAAGGAAAACAACTGTGCTTGGCAGCTCAGGTGAGGTACCAGATACCAGGGCAGAGCTTACCCTGCTTTGGAGAACAGAGTGAGAAATCAAACAGAAAAGGCAGTCTGTGATGAAAGGAACACTGAAAAAGTGCTTGTTTGTAGAATTTAACATCATCAAAACACTAAATGTAAATATGAACAGATGGAAAAAGCTAAACCCATCAGTCAAGGTATTTCACCAAAAAAAAAAAAAAAGTGAGAACCACTCCCCAGCAAGGAAAACACCCAATAAATCTAAGGAGAGGAAGGGAAAGAAAGCGCACAAGTTTCCTGTGTTGGTTAGTGCAGGTGCGAGATCTTAGGGTCGAAGCAGAGCATGGCCCGACTGGCCCAGCAGCTCCTGATGGCAGGACTTGCCTAAACACACTGTGAGCCTCCAGGAGTCGTTACCCAACCTTCCAAGAGCACATTTGTACCTTTTTCCTCCTCATTCTTGAGGTCTGTGGTGAAGGCGATGAGGTTGCGGCAGGACCAGGCGCACACTAAGGGGATGGACGGGCAGTGGTTGCTCTTCGGCTTTTTCTCCCACTCGCAGACATAGGCCAAGTCCATGGCGCCGCCGGCCCCGGGACCCCGGAGGGAGGGAACGGCGCTCGCTCCTCCCTGGAAGCAAGAAACGGCCAATCCCACGGGCGTCAGGCCGCAGGCAGAGCCCCGGTTACACCGGCTCCTCACCGGGCCCCGCCGCGCCGCACCCTCGGCACCCGGGGGAGGCAGAAAGGGCAGCAGCCCCCGGCTCCCGAGGGGCAAACGGGCAACCCAGACCCCAGCGATGTGTGTGTGGGGGGGAAACGCGGCTCCCCGGGACGCGGGTAGGGACAAGCCCCACACCGGGAGAGGCCCCGGCGGCCCCGCGGCCCGTCCCTCACGGCGGGGGGAGCCGGGCCTGCCGGAGGGACGAGCCGAGGGAGGCCCCGCGGGGGGAGCGGAGGGCTGTGTCCGCCGAGACACCGACTCCGCGGCGGGGGGACTGTGTGTGGGGGTCCCGTGTGTGGGGGTCCCGATCCCTCACGGGGGGGTGCCGGGGGTGTGCGTGGGGTCCGGGTCTCTCACATGGGGGGGGCAAGGGACGGC
>JAOXJK010000014.1:3358182-3369036 GCA_025774025.1 Xenus cinereus
GCTTTGGGGGGTGGGAGATCTGCGCCGCACCGATGGCACGTGGGGGGCGAAAACCTCAGCCCTTATCTCGCGCCGAGCAGCGTTCCCCTGAGATACGGCGTTTCAAAGTGCAACGGTTGGGGGCGGGGGGGAGAATAAAAATTAAACCGAAAGCAACTCCGCAGCCTCGGCGGGCACAGGCTGGGATTCGGGGGGGGGTGCAGCCTGGACCCCCCACCCTGCCCGCTCCCAGGCCTGGGGACCGGCCGGGGCTGTGCCTGTGGTGGCTCCCAGGAAGATGAAGCCGGGATTTTCCTGGTGGAGCCACGGGGGGGTCCAGAGGGGCTGAGGAAAAGCCCATTTCTCCTCCGAAGCCGCAGGGCTTGGGGGGTCTGTGCAGAACCCCCAGGCTCGGGTTAAGGTGGGGGGATCCCCTCTGCCCCCCGGGGCAGCAGAGCCCCCGGCACGGGGCCCGGAACCCCTTTCTCCCGTGGATTATATTTATTTAAAAAGCCCCAAGCTGGCCGGGGGAGCGGGGGCCCCGCGGCCTCTTAACGAGGGCGGGAGGGTCCATTTACTTTCTTTAAAATATTGATTAGAGCTTTATTGCATTAGCCAGCCGAGCGGATGAGCCGCCCCCGGGGAGGGCGAGGGGGCCCCTGCGCAGGGAAAGGGGCACCCGAGCCTCGTCGCCCGGACGGGGGCTGCTGTCCCCCCGCCCCAAAGGCGGTTTGGCTGCGGCGGGGGCTGCGGCGTGGCGGGGGGCACAGATAAAGGGCAGCGCCCTGGGGCCCCCGGCCGGGCGCTTCTGCACCGGGAGGAGGCGATTGCAGCATCTGGCCGGGCCGGTGGCAGATAACGGGGGCGAGGAGGGGACCGGAGCGGGACGGGGTGCGGGGGGCCGCGGGAGGTGGACCCCTCCCGGGAGAAGGGCCGTGTCCTCCCCACCGTGCGCAGCCATCGCCCGTCTCGCCCCGTGCCGCCGTCCCGCTCGCTGAAGGGTGTTCCTGGCCGGGGATCCAGCCCGGTAATCGGCTCACAGCGCTCGGGGAGCCTTCCCGGAGGTGTAATCCCCCCGGATCCCCGGCCGGGGGTCAGGGACTTCTTGGCGAGAGCGGCTTAACTGCCGAGTGCCTCCCCCAGCCCGACGCTGGGCGCCCGTGCAGCCGGCTCAACCGCGGTGCTGGTCCCGGCACCGCGTAAAGAACCAACAAAACCCGGGTTAATTAACAAGGTGGGGGACAGGGGACATGTCCCTTCTGGCCTGGGTGCCCAACCAGCACCTTTGCCTCACTGATTTTATTTGCTACTGGGTGGAATGTCCCCCCGGCACCCCTCAATTCAGGAGCCGGGCTGGGTCCCCCCAGTCTGGGCATCGCTGCTGGGGTCCCCCTGAGTGGCCCAGCCCCCCCGAGCCCCGGCCCCCAGGGCTGATTCAAGGGCTACAGAGGAGGCGGCCACCTCCCAGCTCCAGCACAGCTGAACTAACAGGAATGAGGGTTTATTTAAAAGAAGGAAAAAAAAAAAAAAGAGAGCAGAGACGAGAGCAAGTCCTTTGTCAGCAAAGCAAACAGCCGCCCGGCAGCGGAGCGGTTGGGCAAGGGCACAGCGTTGCTCCATTGCCCTATTTCTGGCCCAAACCGCAGGAGAAATGGCAGCGGGTCCTGGGGCCCGGCCGGACGTGCTGCAATCGGGGGGCGGGTGGTGGTTTGGGGATGGGGGGAGCCCCCGCTCTCCCCTGGGCACGTCCCTGACGCTGCCCGCTCTGCCTGCGTGGCCGCGCGCTGGCCCTGAGCCCGTGGGGGTGGCCCGATCGGGGACTCGGGGCGCAGCTCCCTCACCCTTCGAATCGGTCGCTCCATCTGCCCCCACTGGGGTCCCTGATCCCACAGAGCTGGTGATAACCCACCCTGCACTGGGGCTGCTCGGGGACAGGGCTCTCCACCCCAGGCAGAGGCAGGGGCAGACACCCCAGTCCCCACGGGGAGGGGGTGGCCCCGTCACCAATGACGGTGGTCCTTTGGGAAAGGGCTTCCCTGTCTCCCACAGCAGCCGGCTCAGGGGTCTTGCCCCGGTGCAGATGGCAGCCAGGAGCACCAACCTGGGTGCCGGCCCTAAATCCCTTCAGCAAAGGATTCCTGCCTCAGTTTCCCCACCTGCCCATGGCCACCGGGGAGCCCCCGGCTCAGGCAGCAGCTCCTGGTTTCGGAGACCTGAACACCTGCACCATGGCACCGGGAGCTGCCGCCCGCAGTGGGACGGGGTCGGGCAGCATCGCTCCGGTGCTGCGTCGCTGCCGGCGGCGCGAGGAAGCGATGAGGTTTCGGCGCCGGTGGAGCAGCTCGGCGGTGATGGTTCCAGGGCTGACGGCCCGCAGCTGGCTGCCTGTCAAAGCCATCTGTGGCTCTTGGACCTCTTCCAGCTCCCGCGGGCAGGGCCAGGGCACGCGGGGCCAGCGGGACCCCCCCCCCTCTCCCGCCCCCGGGACCCCCACCGCGGTGGGACCGCAGTGGGGTGGGCAGAGCGGGCGTCCTGTGGAGGTGCGGGACCTCGCATTTCAGGAACAGATTTGCAATTAGCCAAATCCCCGGGCGGGCGGTGGAAGCCCCGGGTGACTCATCTGCTCTGGCTTACAGCGATCCCCTTTCTAAGACGATCATTTACATATGGTGGAATTTAAACCCCAGCTCGGCTGCCAGGGCTAACGCGGCCACCGCTCCTGCCCGTGCGGCTGCCCCCGCACCCGGGTCGGGTCCTTGCCAGGGGGGTCTCAACCTGCCGGCCCCCCTGGGGGTCACCCTGGGGAGGGCTGGGGGCACACGGGGAGGGACAGCCCGAGGAGGGGGCTCTCCGGGCGCCCCAAGGGTTTGCCCTGCGAAAAGCTTTGCTGCTCTGGCCGTGGTTTTCCGGGGTCCGTGCAGGGAGCTGCGCCAGCAGCACGCAAGCCAGGCCCTGGGTGTTGCTTCCCAGGACGAGCTTTCCCAACGCTGCCTGACTCCACTGAATTAATATTTGCACAAGGTCCGGTGCGATAGCAAGCTTGTGTCAAGGGCATGCACCGGCACGCAGGCAGCGAGGGCCAGGGCAGCCGCCATGCTGCTGCCGGGCTGGCTCCCACCTGCCCGCTCTCGGCTTGGTGGGGGGCTCTGGCTCCCCCGTTCCCCACCGCTCGGCGCTGACCCCTCAGCAGCCCGTGCCACGCGTTGGTTATTTTCTCTGGAGCCCGGCACGCTGCCCCCCGGCTGGTCCCTCTGAAACCGGGGCTGGAAACGCCGTCGCAGCAGGATTTGCTTCCTCCTCTGCGGGAAGGGGAAAAACAGCGGCAGCGCAGCCATCCCGGGGGCCGGCATCGCTCCGGACCCCGTGCTGCCGCACCGGGGTGGCTCCCGCACACGGACCTGGATCCGTGCGGAGCGTCTGGGCAGCGGCGGCCCCGCAGCGTGGTGGGGAGGGCGGCCGGCGGCGCACGGACAATGGGGGGTCAGGGAGGTTAAACGGCGACTAATTCGCCCATTCAAGGTCCCCCTCCGTGGCGCGGTGACACCCGCTGTGTTGGCGCTGACAGTGGCCCGTGCTCCCCTTGGGTCGCCCCTACGGCTGCTCCCGCCAGCCTGGCCAGGGAGGTGACGGGGCCTGGCATGGGGACTCGGTTTGGGACGGGACGCTGCCTGCAGTGCCACGGGCTCCTGCTCATCACTGTCCCTGCATTTGGTGGGGTGGGGACCATGGCCAGGATGTGGCCGCAGCCTCACTCAGAGGGTTTGCAGGTGCTGGGGTGAGGCTGGGTGGTCCTGGGGCCCCCAGCCCTTTGGGGTGATGGCTGGGGATCACTGGGCTCGTCCCTAAGCCGCAGGAGCCCCCATGGACCTGCCACCCGCCAGGTCCCTGGTCCGAGGAGGGGGCACCGTCGGGGAGAGGCACCTGCATTGGGGCTGAACGGCGGAGGGGACAATGCTGGGAACCAGCGGGAACAATAGTGCCGACGGGAAGCTCCCCGGCCCCCTCCCCGGCTGCCCCCGCGGAAGCGGCCCCCCGCCCCGGGCGGCCCCGGCCGCAGGAATCCCGCCGGGCCGGTCAGTGGACTCGGTCGCCAGCGGCAGGAGCCGGCCCCGTCCCGTCCCGCGAGGCTCCCGGCAACAGCGTGGCAGCCTCAGAGCTGGGGAGCGTGGCGGTGGGGGGCCGCTCCGGGGGGGTTTTGGGGAGGGGATGCATGCCCCTGCCCCCCCAGGCACCCCTTCCAAGAAGGGGCCGTGCTCTGGGGGGGCTCGCAGGGGATTAGGGTTGGGGACGGCGAGAGGTGACCCGTCCCTAAGCCGAGCGCTTTATCTGCGGCGGGATCTGTGCCGGGGCCGGACTCTCCCTTTGCCCTTCGCTGGGAGGGATTGGCCCCTGCAAACCCAACACCCCCCCAGGGGGGGCCCTGCCGGCGCTGCCCCCCCGGCTCCCCTGCCCGGGGAAGGGGCTGCGCAGCCTCGGCACCCCCAGCCCTGACTCAGCCACCATCTTACAGGAAAACACCTCCCCAGCACCACCCGAAACCCTTCATTTTGGGGCTCCTCGCCAGCCCTTCACTCTAGTTTTTACAAATTACTTTCTTTTTCTGAAGAAATGCCCCCATGGGCCCCGGGTCCTGGCATGCCATGGGCATGGGCGGGTGTTTGGTGTGCCGGGGAGGGGGGCTGTGTGCGCCAGCCGGGAGCAGGACAGGAAACACCACCCGCATGTTTATTCTTCGTTAAATAACTCATTAGCGTGCGCGGTCTCTCCCCCTCGCCCCTCGGCTGTCAGCGGGACAAAGGGACGCGTCCCCAGGGGTGCTCAGAGGAAGGAAGGAAGAAAAGAAAGAGAGAGAGAAGGAGCCCCCCCCTGCCATCACACCGCCCAGGCTGGAATCCATCGGGGAGGATGATGTCCCTGCTACCTGCCACGGGCACCTCTCCGGGGTGGGCTCTCTCCTGCGCCTGCCTTTGTTATATTTTTTCCTGAAATATAGAAATTCAGGCCCCCACGAGGCAGTATGCCCTGCCGGAGGGGTCCCCAGCCCCCCGTCCCTGCTGCCGTGGCCCTTGGGGCGGTCTCTTCCCCCCCCGGCTCACGGCATGCACGTCCCAAACCGGTTTCGAAGAGGAGGGAGGAAAGCCGGGAGTGTCGAGACTTCCTGGCGATGGAAAAAGACTTGAAAATTATTCCCTGAGGCCTGAAAACCCGGAACCGAGCTGGGGGGGGGGGCATAACTGGGACGCGTGACGCTGGCTCAGGACATGGGGACACGAGCTCCTCTGCAGCCCCAGCCCCACACCCCCCTGCTCGCTGGCTGGGGGTCCCTGGTGGGGCGGGCACGGGGGGTCCTGCCGATGGGGAGAGTCACCCAGCTCTGGTGTGAGCCCCGGCATTGCCAGGACTGCACTCCTGGAGCCTCATTAAATGGCGCTTCCCCTCCCTGCTTTAATTGCCCCCCTTGCCCACAGCTCAGGGGGGGAGCGGTGGGCTGCTGGGGGGGGGTTATCTCGGTCCCTCTGGCGGACCCCCGGCACGCACCGCTCCCGTGCCGAGGGCTCTCTGCTGCATTCCTGGCATTGCCGAGGGGCCGCCTCCCTCCCCACCAGCCCTTTGAAAACCAAGGGGTTGGGATTTTCCCGTAATCTGGTTTGAAACATTAATCCGGTCATCCACACCAAACGCCGGGCCGGCATCCTGCTGGGGTGCTGGGCCGTGGGGTCAGTGCCGCCCGCCTGCCGCCTCCCTAATTCCTCCTCCACTTAATTATATATCTGCTGGCAACGGCCATCTGGCATCTCGTCCTCAGCCGGCCGCAAGGACGGGGGGCCGGGGCCGGTGGGGTGGGTCGGGCACCGCGGTGCAGAGCCAGCCGTGCCGGGGGTGCTAGGGCAGGCGGTGGTGCCGGGCATTTGCCCTGTGCTGGGCGAGCAGTGGGTGCACGGAGCCAGATCCCCGGCTCCCGGGGGTGTCCCCTGTCCCCCTGCCCCGGCCGGGGTCGGCTGGGCCGCGGCAGCCCTTGGCACCGTGCTCTGGCCGTGGGGACCCGTCGGTGGGGCAGCGGGGCCGGGTGGGCTCCCCAGGGTAAGAGGATATTCTCGGGGCAGCTGCTTTGCAGATTAAGTCGTTTCCACCTCCCTGCGGCCTCCCTAATTACGAAATGTAAATCTATTGAGTCAGCGGCGGCAGGGCGGCCTCTCCCTGCGGCGCGCTGCCCGCCGGCCGGCGTTACCTTTGCACTGAGCCTCGCCACCTCTGCCCGCGCTTCCCCGGCCAGGAACCGTGCGCTGTGCCGGGCAGGAGCTGTGCCGGAGCGGGGCAGGGCATCGGCACCGGCCAGGCATCGGCACCTGCCGATTTCGGTGCAGTGGTGCCAGCAGCAGCCGGTCCCTGCCCAGCCGGGCTGCGCGCTCGGGTTTCGCACGCTACTGAAACGAGAACATGTGTTTCTGTTCCTCAATTTTTATTTAGAGGCCCAATATCTAAAGTTTCCTATGAAGCCCGCACTGCATTTCGGGTTTGGGGGTGCACGGCTCCTCTGTCACGTCCTCGCCAGCGAGGTGTCCCGGCACACGGGGGATGCCGTCAATGCAAGGAAATCCTGCCAGGGGCTGCTGGAAGTCACTTGTCTCTGCCCCTTCCCACGTCTCTGCCCCTTCCCACGTCTCTGCCTGTGCCCGGGGGGCGAGGGGGGACAGGGGCAGCTCGGCAGATCCCACGGTGCAGGCAGGGCACATCCCAGCCACGGTGGGGCACGTCCTGGCCTCATGGCATTGCTGGCCCCGCTCCCCGGCAACCTGCCCTCACACCGGGGTGGTCCAGGGGGGGCTCTGGGGTTGCAGTGGGGAAAGCGCCTGGTACAGGGGACCCCTGGCCCGGCCGAGCCCCTCTCCCCACTTTGGAGCGGCGGTGGCTGGCGGGCAGCAGTCGAGCTGTCGAAACCTCGCCGGTAACCACAAGCGGCATCTTGCGAAACGTCCTTTGCCCAGCAGCCACGGCTGGGTGTGCCGGCAGGGCCTGGAGGGCGCCGGGCGGGCACGGGGCTCCCTCCGCTCCCTGGCCCCGCTGACCCCCCATGGCTTCCTCCTGGCGGGGGGGAGAGTGGCCAGTGGAGTTTGGCCTGGGACCAGCGGGGCAGGCGGGTGCGTGGAGGGATGGCACACGGGGCGGCCGCTCACCCGCGGCCACTAATCCCCAGGCCCGGCCGGCGCACGCTTTCCTCAGCTGACGGTTAATTTTCTTTCATCCTCTTAAATGTGTCCGTTCCCCTCGGGACTGAGGCCGGGGGGGCCCCACGGCCGGGGGTGGGGGTCGCGGTGGTAAATGAACGGGCACGTTGGCCCCTTCCCAAAGGGGGCCGCCGCTCCCGCTGCAGCCGGGGGAGAGCGGCTTTATTTAAGAGCTGGCTTTATAAAAATTGAATGAACCGATGTTTTCATAAACGGTGGATCGATTGTTAGAGCTCTGGGGGTTAACAGGCTGCTCGTGACCCCCCTGCGCTGCAATGGCTCCGCATTCAGCGCTGGCTGGTCATGCCTGTGCCCTGCCATGATTTGGGACCCGGGGGACAGTGCGGGTGCCAAGGCCAACACCGCCGTGGCTCCCTTTGGGGACGGGCAAGACCCTGCCAGGGCTGGGGCATGGCCCCTTGCTCGCAGCACTTGTGGTTTGTCACATTTTCCTTCCTCCTGAGGAGGAGGGCGATGGTTTTCCAGCCCCCCCCCCCAACACTGTGCTGTGGCACTTCTCCCTCCTCCAAATTGTATTTTTACCGCCGGCCGCTCCTCTGCCTGATGCATGGACCTGCCGCGGTGCTGGTGCCGCCCTGCGGTGCTGGGGGTTTCCACGGTGCTGGGGGTCCCCATGGTGCTGGGGTCTCCATGGTGCTAGGTGTCCCCAAGATGCCTGGAGTCCAGCATCTCTGCCGCAGTGCCGGTGCTGCACCCCCTATCCCGGCTGTGTGGGCAGGGCCGTCACCCCATTACCGGGGTTACCGGGGCTCAGGGTGAACCGTGGGGGGCAGTGGGTGGTGGAGCCACAGGCGGGGGGCTCAGGGCCCTGCAGGATCGTGCCGTGGTGCCGGGGTAGCCCATTCTCCGCGTGCGGCTTTTCCGAGCCGCGGGAGGAAACGGGGGAGGCTGGATTGGCACCGGCCCAACATCCCTCGCCCGCTCGGGAGCAGCACACACGGCTCAGCCCCAAAAACCACAGCGGTGCCCGCTGTGCCATGTCCTAGCCCTGCCCTGACGGGGGGCACTGCTCTGCTCCCCCCGCACCGTGGTCCCTCTGGGCTCCCCCTGTGCACCGGAGCCCTCGCCGGGGCACTGGGCTGGGAGAGGGGCTTTGAGGGGTCTGGCCGGTGGTGACGGTGGCTCCTGCTCCTTCCCCGGGGGGTTTGTGGGGGCCGGGCAATGTTTCCAGGGGAACTGGGGGTTTATGGCCTTCCTGCAGGGCCCTGCCCCTCTTATCGGCGTGGCCCCATTGATCCCTTTGATCGGCGCCGGCGGGCGAGGAGCTCAGTCCCACGGGGTCCCGATCCTCCCGGGGGGAGGAGGGGGCTCACAGCCAGGGTGACGGCAGCCCCCCGTTCCCAGTGCCATGCCGGGCATACCCGCGGGACGCGGGGGCGTAGCGGTGACCCGGTTAACGTGCCGATGGGCCGTGGCGCGGTTGGCGGCCCCGCCGTCGTGCCTGCCGAGTGACGTGGTAGTATTTATAGCCCCTTCCCGGCCGCCACGGCCCCACTGGCAGTTGTTCAAAGTTGTCATTGAGAAAAGCGGGTGCCGCTCGGCACCGAGGGGACGGGGATGGGACAAGGGCTGCGGCGTCCATCCCCGCAGCATCGAGGCAGCGCCTGCCCCCACAGCCCCTGCTCCGACACCCTTCCTGGGGGGGTGGGATTATCCACCAGCCTCCGGGCAGAAACTGCACAGGGCTGGGGCTGCCGGCGGCGGAGAGAGGCAGAGCCGGCGTGGCGTGCCTGCCTGCGTGCCGGGGCGCTCCGGCCAGCAGATCCTGCTGCCATAAATCAGGCAGGAATGTGCTGGGCTGTCGGGCGCGGGGTGGGGTCCCGACAAAAGCTGCCCCGGCAGAACCGGGTGCTGGAGGCGCGGCCGTGCCAGAAGCCTGGCCCCAGCCTGGAAAGCCGTGTGCCGGCTGCGTAGTGCGGCATGGTTGGACCTGCTGGGTTTGCTCCGGCAGCCGTGCCTCGGGCACTGCGGTGGCCTGGGGGGCAGATGCTCTCCCCCATGGCTGCTGGCCGATGGGCACGGAGCCTCGCCGGGGCAGCCCATGCTCGGTGCCAGCCTCACCAGGCAGCGGGGAGCAGGCTCTGCCGGGCGGCACGGCAGCCTGTAGCCAGGAGGGTGTCCTGCGACCGGGTCCAGCTCAGCACCCTCCTCACCACGTCACAGCCCAGGTGTGCCAGTGCACCCCCAGGGACCCCCTCTGAGCACACCGCGGCAAGCATGAGCTCACACCTTGGCAAATGAGCTTTTGCCGTGGCACAGGAGCTCACGCCATGGCACACAAGCTGGCACCATGTCACAGGAGCTCGCCGGCCCCCGGCGCTGTCTCCCTCCGGCGCTGCAGGTGTGGAGATGGATCACACTGAAGCCTTGCTCTGCTCAGCATGCCGTGGATGCTAAAAATAACCGGGATCAGCATTCCCGGGAGGAGCCGGGGGCCGGTCGCAGCGCTGGCAGCGTGGGAGCCGCTCTGGCCCACGGGCTGGGCGTGGGGCAGCGCTGCCATTGTGGCACTGGCAGCTCAGGGCTAGGAGGGGATGGCACTGCCGCACCGGGGACCCACAGGTCGGCCCCTAGCCACAGGGACCCTCAGGATCCCCTGCCCTTGCAGGGACCCCCCTGAACCGAAGGGCGAGCTGGTGGGCTCAGGATGGTGGGCACAAGCCCTGGGGATGCTGCTTTGGGGAGGTCAGGGCTTTCCCGGCATGGGGGGCGATGGGGGGGGCACAGGTATGGGTTTTTTCTGAATGTTCCTCTCCTCTCCTCACACAGCTGTACGAGCTGGACGGTGACCCCAGGAGGAAGGAGTTCCTGGACGACCTCTTCAGCTTCATGCAGAAGCGAGGTGAGCCCCCCGTGTGTGCCCACACAGCTTCCCCTTCCCCCCCCCCCACCCTCCTGGGGGTCCGGGGGCTCATTTCCTCGCCCCTCGTTACAGCCCCGAGGTCACCGCTCCGGCCGGGCTCATGGTTAATTTTTAACCTCTTTGCGCAGCGGGGTCAAACCTGCTGGGCTGGATCCGGCGCCTGCGGCCCCCCCTCACCCGGCCCATGGTGGCCAGGACCCGCAGCCCCTCCTGGCCGTGTCCCCCCGGGTTATTGCAGAGGGTGAAGCCCCTCCTTGTCCCCCTTCTCTGCCTGGGCTGGCAGGGGGTGGGTGCCGGGGGGGTGGCAAGGGCTGAAGTGGAAGCGTTTGCCTGGTGGAGGGTCTGGTTCCTGCGTGGAAAACAGGGCTGGAAACGCTGACGCATGGCTGCCCGCGGCCTTTTGTCAGGCGGGCGCTGGGGGAAGCACGTGTGTGAGCGCGGGGGGGCCGGCACTGCCGACGGGTGTCCCCCCCAAGCCTGCCGGTACCGGGAGGGCAGAGACCCCCGGGAGGGAGAGAAGGCTGCAGCCCCATCCCCGTCACGACAGGGGTGGCCCCCCCCCGTGCACGTGCTGCCCCCGGCTCGGTGGGACCCTCGTGGCCGGGAAGGGCTGCCGCCACCGTTATAAATAACTCCTGTTGCCGGGTGCCGCCGGCCCCGGCCTGAGAAACCGCGCTCAGCCCCGTTTTGGGGACTGCGGCCGAAAACTGCGAGTTTCTGTTTCCTTTGTGCGTGGGGACGGTGCTTGGGGCCGGGGGGGGGTGG
>JAOXJK010000014.1:3377128-3389526 GCA_025774025.1 Xenus cinereus
GCCGAACCCCCCAGCACCCCTCTCTCCGTAACGACCCCCCAGGACCACAGGCACCCCTGCTGCTTGTGGCTGGAGCTCTGTGTTTGGAGGAGGGTGGAGGAGAATTTTCTTTTCCTCTGTGGGGCTAAAAACAAATACTGCAACAAAAACAGCAAAACACAGAGCAATTCAGTGTGGTTTGCATACATGGACTGGGCTCTTCATCATCCTCCTCTTCAGCAGTGAACCTCTGAACCGCGGCGCTGCTGATGTGGGTTGAGGACATGGCTCAAACACGGGCAGCTGCGGCGTGTTGGACGCTGCCTGAGCTGCCTCTTCTCCCAGGGTCTTGTTTCTCTCTCCCTCCCATCCTCCAGCCCGTACTGAAGGGTCACCGTGTTCTTTCTGCCCCCAGGACCAGCTCCAGCAGAAGATCATATGCCCCGGGCCGGTGACCTGCCTGACGGCTTCTCCCAATGGGCTCTACATCTTGGCCGGAGTTGCCGAGAGCATCTACCTGTGGGAGGTGAGGGGGTTGGCGCAGGGCTGGGGGCGCAGACACTCTTATCCTGTATGGTTACCGAGTGCCCCTGTCCCGTCAGGTGTCAGTAAATCCACGTTATCTGGGCTCCACAGTGGGGTGAGGGCTTTGCTGGGTCGTGGACGTTACAGCTTTCCTGGTGTGGTCTGGGCTCCTGTTGTGGTTTAACCCCCACCAACAACTAAAGCCCATGCAGCCACTTGCTCACTCCCCCCCGGCAGGGGAGAGAATCGGAAGAGCAAAAGTGAGAAAACTCCTGGGTTGAGATAAAGACAGTTTAATAGGGAGAGCAAAAGCTGCACGCGCCAGCAAAGCACAACAAGGAATTCATTCCCCACTCCCCATCGGGGGTCCAGCCTCTCCAGGAAAGCCGGGCTCCATCATGCGTTACTTTGGAAGACAAACTCCATCACTATGAACATCTCTTCCTCCTTCTTCCCCAGCATTATACACTGAACATGTGGAGAAACTGTGGTGGGAGGTGCTGGGTGAGGCTTAGGTCTGTTCATTCGTTCTCTTCCCGAGCTGCTGCAGATGTTCCAGGGGTCAGATGTGGCTCCCTCAAAGCAGAAACACAGGACATAGTTTTCCTTCAGCATGTTTTTGCGCGTTTTAGCCTAAAATTTGTATGTGACTTGTGATCTGGATGTCTGCAGAGACTGCTGTGCTCTGCTCATCATCCTTCTATTTTTAATTAGTGGTGTGTTTACGTGGGGATTACGCTACATTCTAAGCACTTCACCAAGCAAATAAAAGAACAAGCTTGTTCTGAGCCTTGGGATTAAACACTGAGATGTCTAACCTGGAAAGCTCTCGGTGCTGGGGGATATTTCTGAGCCTTGTTATGTGGGTGGCTCTATCTTAATTCATCAGGTTTTTCTTTCCAAAATGTGCTTGTGGCGGCGTTGGAAGAAAAGCCTCAGTAGGGATGCTGGGCTGAGGCTGCAGCAAGCGGGAGTTACTCACTCCTGATGCTCTCAGCTGATCCCTGCTGTTTATCTGCGGAACGTGACCCTGTCTGTCTGTCCCTAGCGAGCCCAGCCGTGCAAGTGCTTCCCAGCCTGGAGCAGTGACGGCACTCTCAACCTCGGGGAAGGAACAGGCACCTCAGGGAGGCTGCGTGGAAACCACTGTAGAGCTGGGAATGGGCCCAAGAGCCCTCATTTTGGGCCTTCTCTGTGAAACCGCTTGTTCTCCCTTGAGTTGCAGCCTGGATTTATTTTTAGGTGCAATTCAGACAACGAGAGGGAATCGATTCTGTTCTTTTGTACGGGGCCCCCTCACTGCTGCCTCAGTTCCCTCCCCATCTGCAGTGTTGCCTGTTCACAAGGAAAGCCCTGGGTTTAGGGAACTCCTTGTCCACCCTGAAGCCTCCCTTGGCCCGAGACGGTGCAGCCATGCTGAAGTGCAGCAGCCCCTGGGGTGGCACACAGCCTCTTGTGGCTTTTGTAACGCCCACAGCCACCTCGTTAGGTGTTGTGGGAGGTTGGAAGAAGCCATCAAAGTAATATTAATAGTAAAGAGGAAATCTTAAGTGCACAGTTGTGTCTTGGCCAGAGAAATGGCACTGGCATCGCTAGGCTCCAGAGTTAACCCACAAGCATTGAGGACAGGGTGCTACGTTGTTCCAGGGCATCACAGTGCTCCTTTCTTAACGCTCTCCTGCCCTTTCCCTTGCTCCAGGTCTCCAACGGGAACCTCCTGGCCATCCTGAACCGACACTACCAGGACCTCACATGCCTCTGCTTTACTGACGACAGCAGCCACTTTCTCTCGGGGGCGAAGGACTGCCTGGCCCTGGTGTGGAACCTTTACAGGTAACGGTGGCCCGTGGAGAGGTCTCAGCCCATTCGCGCGGGGCACAGGGAGCATCTGGGCGAGGAACATTAGAACAAGAGATCAGCCACCACTCCCCGGAGGCGGGATCAGCTCTGCCTAAGCCCACATGTCTAAGCTGTTCGTAAAGCCTGGTGACGAGTCTGTGCCCTCCTTAGGTGGCTCTTCCACTGCCGTCATCCTCGCTGCCCGGGAGGTTTGTCCCGGTGTCTCATCGAGTGTCCCAGGCTGCGACATACGGCTCTGACTTCTTTTCCCTGCTTGGCACAGAGTGGATCGTGCCCTTCCCCTGCTGAGGTCTCTGTCCCCTCTGGGATGGGGAGCTCACTGGGGCCCCTCGTCCTCGATATTGCGTGTGCTGTGGCCACTGATGGCTTCTGTGTCCCACTTGGTCAGCCCGGAGAGCCATTCTGGTGGAGGCAGACCCTCGGCTGCTCTCCTTGCAGCCGCTCTGCTCCGGCATCCCCAGCGATGCTCTCGCCGCCCTGCCCTGCTGGGCCCGTTCAGGCTGGGGTAGAGTTAATTTTCTTCACAGTAGCTGGTGTGGGGCTGTTAGGGATCTGTGCTGGGAAGCGTTGGTAACACAGGGATGTTTTAGTTACTGCTGTGCGGTGCTTACACAGTGTCCAGTTTACAAGCTTATGCAGCTTCTGCCCCTCACCCCCCTGCCAGCAAGCACGTTGGGGGGCACAAAGCGTTAGAAGGGAACACAGTGGGGACAGCTGACCCCGACTGACCACAGGGACATTCCGTGCCATGTGATGTGCTCAGTGTATAAACTGGGGGAGAAGGAGGAAAGGGAGGACGGACGTTCAGAGTGATGGAGTTTGTCTTCCCAAGTAACGCGTGGTGGAGCCCGGCTTTCCTGGGGAGGCTGGACCCCAATGGGGAGCAGGGAATGAATTCCTTGTTGTGCTTTGGTGTGTGTGGCTTTTGCTCTCCCTATTAAACTGTCTTTATCTTAACCCATGGGTTTTTTCTCACTTTTGCTCTTATTCTTTTCCCCACCCCGCTGGGGTTGAGTGAGCTGTGTGGGGCTTGGTTCCTGGCTGGGGTTAAACCCTGACACGTGCCAACCCGTCCCTCTGCTCTGCCCCACAGCGTGCTGCAGGCAGAGCCCTCCCAGATCCCCGACCCTCGCCACGTCTGGTCCCGACACAGCCTCCCCATCACGGACTTGTGCTGCGGCTTCGGAGGGCCCTTGGCACGAGCTGCCACCGCCTCCCTTGACCAGACAGCGAAGGTAAGGCCCGTCCCCTGCAGCGGGAGCCCCAGAGGTGCACGGGCCCCAGAGGGTTAAAGCAGAGTCTGCTGGGCTGCAGCAGGGCTCTCCCTCCATGAGGGCTGCAGTGGCTGAATTTCTTGGCTGTCTCTGCGATGACTCAGAGCTGCCAGACCCATTAATGGGCTTTGCCTCTCCAAACACCAGCAGTTTCTCCGCACCTGCCCTGGGGCTGGGCCTCTCCGTGCTTTGCAGTCCCTCTTCTCCTGCGGAATGTCGGGGTCAGCTCCTCTCATTCCCCTCACTGATCTGCTTCAGTCTGGAGGGGTGGGGAGCAGAGCAGGCTGTAGCCCACCGCTCGCTCCTCCTGCCCTGCAGAGGGGGATCTGTCCTGGGGGGCAGGACAGGCTCGCAAGGGGGCTAAGGCCCGTTTTGGAGCTGCCTGGGAGACTTGTCTCATGGTCACGAAGGACTGATCCTGGGTTCTGCCGTGGGAAGACTTAGACTTGGTTTCCCCATCCGCAGGATGCTGCAGGGCAGGTGCTGATAAGCAGCAGCGTGTTCTTCCAATCCTGTTGTTAACATTTAAGCCCCTGATTCTTCTGTACCCTCTCGCTCCAGCTCTGGGAAATCTCATCTGGGGAGCTCCTGCTTTCCGTCCTCTTCGACGTGGGGATCATGGCTGTGACTCTTGACCTCTCTGAGTACCACATGTTCTGCGGCGGCATGGACGGGTCCATCTTCCAGGTTGACCTCTGTGCCTGGGTGAGTGCCTGGGGCTGTGGATCTGCTTCGTCTGCTCCCGACGTGGCACCCTGAGCCACTGTCACCTCCCGCCTATGTGACTGGTGTGACCTGCCAGGGCGTGGGAGGGCCTGGGTCCCTGGTGTCTCCTCCCTCCAGACACAGTGGTGGACCTGCTGGCTTCCATCTTCCTAATTTAAACTGCTCTCTCCCTTCCTTCCTGCATTTCTGCAGCCAGTACAGAGAGACAGGACCTTCCAGACAGAGCGGGAGAACGGGAAGGTCTTCAAAGGGCACAGGTGAGGGACCAGACGTACCTGCCAGGCGCTTCATCACCCCTGTCTGCCCACCTCCCCGGTCTCGGCCAGTCCTCGGGTCATCCTGAGTTTAAACTCCCTCTTCTCTTCCCCATTCCAGGAACCAGGTGACGTGTCTGTCTGTCTCCACGGATGGCAGCCTGCTGCTCTCCGGCTCACACGACGAAACCGTCCGGCTGTGGGACATCCAGAGCAAGCAGTGCCTGAAGACGATGAATCACAAAGGTAGGCACGCTCTTATCTCCGGGATCCTTTCCTCCTCAGCTGCCGGTGGCTGCTGCTGTCTCACTTGTGCTGCTGTGAGGCTGCCCTGGGCGCTTGAGGCATTTCTCTGGTACTTGCCTCACACCTCCAGGAAGGGCACAGGCATTGGAGGGACGCCTTAGCTGTCTGGAGTGATGTTTTGACCTTGCCCGTGTCTGTTAACAACCTCCCTGTGCAGCTGTCAGGGAGTGAGTCAGAGATTTCACCCTGTCTCTGAGGACATCCAGGATCTTCCTCTTTGTTTCCCAAAGGGACCTGTTGCCCCACATGCACCCCAAGGCCTGGGGAGGCTGCGGGAGTGGGAGGAGGTGTCTGGAGAAGAGACTGTCTCTGTGACCCCAGCAATGAGCACCCGTGAGCTCATTAGGCCTGAAGTGAATCTGATATAAGCAGTCGTCTGGGATTTCAGTCTAACGGCTGCGATAAACCATGCAAACGAACCTTTCCAGGCTCACATCAGCAATTAAGTGCCTCGGAGCAGTGGACGATTTCGCCCTCCTGTTGCATTTGAGCTGTTGCTGATGGTGGATTTCTTCTGTGATCAATTTCTCGCTGGTGGGGCTGGCAGCTGCCTAAACCCTCTCAGAAGGTGACGGTGGTGAAAGTCAGACCCTGTTCCTCTGTGACGCTGCCTCTGGCCAAGCTGCTGCCCTGCGGCGGTCGCTGGGGGCCGGGCTGCCTGCAGACCCTTTCCTTCTGCTGCCAAGGACCATTTCTGGACAGGCGCTGCAGGTCTCCATTAGCCTTGCTCCACTGGCACCAGAGGGGTGACAGCAGACAAAATCTGAGCTGTGTGAGTCATCAGAGGAGGGGGGGGGCCAAGCTTTCACCACGAGCCAGGCATTGCAACCCTCCTTGAGGCTGCAGGGAAGTGCAGATGGACACAAGCTATTCCCATGAGGGGCAGGACCAGGCTGAGGGTGTCTCTGGGTGCCGGAGCTGTGAGGTGCGGGTGCTTTCTGCAGCTCCATGGCTCGCTTCTTCCTGCGGGCAGGGGTTTGGCTTCCCCGGCAGCCCTGGCATCCGTTCCCTGCTGCTGCCGTGTGCTTCACTGGAGCCTGGGAGCAGGGCTATGAGTCAGGAGCTGCCATCCTGGGGGAGCCACACCGTAGGGAGCACAAGGAGGAGGGTCCCTTCGTCAGGGAGCTCTGCGGCTCCTCTGTCCCAGTGCTGTCCCTCTGGGATGGCCCTGTCACCCCCTTCGTGGGGCAGCGGGTTCCCTGCAGCGCTGGTTTCCAACGGTCACCATCTCCCCTTGGCCTTTTCTCACCCCCTCTCCCAGCGGTGACCTGAGCCTCCCAGCAAGGTCTGTTCCCTGCCGCTGCCCTGTTCTCCCCTCCAGAGTGTTCCCTGAGCCTTTCACTTCCCGAGGCAGAGAGGAGACAGGCTTTTCTACCAGGGCTGACATGACAGTATCCTCCGGCCCTGCGTGCTCGGGAAAGCGAGGTCCCTCTGCTCGCTGGTGGCTGGGGCAGGTCAGAAACCACTGCCCTCCCCACATGATGGTGCTGCAAATAGATCGGCAGGGTTGGAGTGTGGCTCGGGGCTCGAGAGGAGCGTAGCTGTGCAGCAGGAGGGATGCAGGGGGCTTTTCCAGCAAGGTTTGCTTGTCCTTGGTGGTGGGGGGCAAGTGGGGGGGCCAGGCACGGGCAGGGAGATGGACTTTGAGAAACTGGGCTGCTGCTGTCAGGTGATGGGCTGTGACTGCACTGGGCAAGGCAGGGCTGCCCCTGGGTAGCCAGCGTGGCTGTCCCTGCACCAAGGGGAGCGGGGACCAGTGGGATGGGGGGCAGCGGCCCCAGTCCCTTGCCAGCGCTGCCCCAGCGTCCCTCCAGGCCTGGGTTCCCGTCCTGTCACACAAGCTCCATCCTTCTCTCTGCACACACCGTGTGGCACAGACCCTCCCCAGGGGCTCGTTCCTGCTAGCCCCCCCCAGGGATGCTCCGGTTGATCCATCCTGCTGGCAGCTGCTGGTGTTGGAAGCCAGATTGTTTATTCTCTGCTGGTTGAGTCCAGTCCCTCTGCCCGCACCGGCAGGGTGTCACCCACCGCCTGGTGCCCCAGCCACCGTGACAAGGTGGGCCTGGATGGGACCTGCAGCCTCACTGGGCTCGAGAGCGGCTGGGGGGGGGGTTCTGCCCTGGGTGGTGACCAGGTTTGGGGATCTGTGGGGTGGTTCACGAGATTTTCTCTTCTCCACCTTTCTCATGCCTTCCTTTCCAATTGCTGCTGGAGTTGCCGGTGGCCCAGCAGCAGTAATCTCACTAATGGACACTTTCATAAGCAGCAGCAAATTCTTGTCTTTAGGGAGGGAGCGAGAATAAAACAAATGGTTTGTTACAGCGAAGCGTTGGCAAAGAGCAGCTTGGGGGCCAGCCCGGGACGGCTGGCGGAGCAGCTCCCGGAGCCGATAGTTTGCTGCTGGGATCCAGCCTTGGGTCCGGGGAGGGTCAGGCTTCGGCGCAGGCTCTGGCGTAGCTGGAGGGGGAGATGATGGCGGGGGAGCCCTCCTCTGCACCAGATGCTTTTGTCCATCTCCTCTGCGGAGACAGAGCCCCTCAGGCAGCTCCCTGTCCCCCAGGCCCCCCACCCCGGGTTTCCGCCCTCATCCTGCACCGTTCCCCGCTGCCTTTGGCGGGGACGCTGGGCGGGCGCTGCCTCCGCTCAGGTGCATCTGGATCCTTTTAACCTTCCCCTTCGTGCTGTCGGGTTCAGCCGGTGGAAGATGGATGGTCAGGGATTTATTAGGAGTGACTGAGCCGCTGTGCTCGCTGGCTGCCCGAGGTGTGCGGGGGGCTTCGCGGGGCTGGGGGGTCACTGCGTCTGACAGGGACAGGTTTGGGGTGTGGGGGACAGTGGTGGGAGTTCAGCAGCGAGCACGAGTTTAGGAGGGGAGGTGGAGGGGGCTGCTGACAGAAAGCAGCAGCCCGTGTGGGTAAATGCAGTAATTAAAGCACTCATTAGCTCTGCCAAACGAGAGTGTGTGATAGATCATTGCAGGAGACAGCTGGGAAAGCAGCAGCCGGTGATGGATGGCTGGCTCTGCGGAGGATGGCCGGGCCACCCGCTCCTCCCTGAGCCGCTGCCGGGCCCGGGGTGCAGAGCTGCAGCCCCAATTCCCACCGCCAGAGACGGGGAGAGGGGCTCAGCCTCACCCGAGGGTGGCAGGAAGGCAGGGGTCCTGCGCCCCGAGTTCTGCTCTGTTCTTGGGGCGGCCTGAGGCACCAGGCAGGAGACAACCCTGCCGGAGCGGGGGGATCTGACCTGTCCCCTCCTCTTGTCCTGTCCCAGGTCCGGTGACAAACGCCTTCATAGTGCTGGCCCCAGCCAACATGTTCAACCCGGATGGGAAGCCCAGCGTGCCTCTGCCCAAATTCAGCAAACACCTCCACGGCACCGAGAGCAACGACGAGCAGGGCAGCGAGGGAGTGACGCTGCGCCTCGGGCTCCACCAGCAGGTACTGGGGGCGAGGGGGCTGCTGGGGAGGGGGAGACGGAGTGTGGGTGGGGGGGTCTGTGTTGGAGGGTCCAAAATTTCTCCTCCAGCCAGAGCAGCGGCAGTGCCTGGTCTGTTGGTGATGGGCAGCAGCTCCACGCTCGGCCTGTTCTGATCTTCCCCCGTGCTGCTAAACTTCCCCAAGTGCCATTTCCTAAAGCAGTGGAATTGCCCAATTAACTGACGTGTGGTGGGAGCGGAGCAGGCAGGGAGCAGGCAGGCTCTTCCCGTGCTCTCAGCTGTATCGGGGCTGTTCTCAGCCTGGGGATCGGAGCCCCCAGACCAAGGTCTCCCGGTGGAGCAGGGTCCTGGCTGGGGGACAGGGTGTCCCTTTGAAATCACCCCGGTGTCGGGGGGAGGTCTGGAGATGTCGGGGCTCTGCGTCTCTGCCCTGCCCGTCAAGAGCCCCCACGCGGCGTCTTTGCCCCTCAGAGACTGTTCTCCCTCTGCGAACGCTCTTCTCCAGCCTGCTGAGACCCGTTCCTCCTCCCTCTCGCTGTCCTGCCTGGTGCAGTCATTTGTCCTCCCAGCCTTGTGCTGCAGCGTGGGCTGGTCCCAACGCCGCTGTCCTTCGGCCCCAGCGTGGCTGTCCCCAGGCGGGGGGCTGTCCCGTACCGTCAGTGGTCACAGGCTGGCCGGGTGCCCTGCCCGTCCCTCCCCTGGCCTCTCTGCCGGTGGTCCCGGAGCTGCTCTCCTCTGTCAGCATCTGTCCCCAGGCGAGTGACAGTCCTGCCGCGGCTGATGGATGGGCTCCGTGCAGGGGAGGTGTCAGCCAGTCCAGGAGGGGGTCTTTGCTGCTCGGTGGAGGGGACGGCTCGGCTGCTGCTTCCGAAACGTCAGTCCCGCAGCCAGTTGGGCTCCGCCACTCGCAGCACGATGCTGGGGGAGCAGCCGGGGATGGCGAGTCCAGTGCTTCCCCCCTCCCAGGGAACAGGCTCCATCTGTGCTGGGAGAGGAGCCTGCAGACCCCTGCCCAGGGCAGTCTCAAGGGGGCTGTTCTGGGACCCCCGTCCCTGTGCAAAGGCCCTTCCAGTTCGGAAAAGGGGCTGCAGCTCCAGCCAGGCTCTGCCGGCGCCACGGGGCTGGCTGTGCCCCACTGGGGTCTGCTTGATCACTGCTGGGGCTGGGACGGGGGGGTTTCTTTGCCTCCTCCCACGGGAAACCCTGCCCGGGGGTGCTGGGAGAGGACCAGGGTCTTGTGCCAGTGTCTCCTGTCTGTCCCTGCAGGACTCTGGGGAGAGTTACCTGGAGAAGGCCGAGAAGATGTACGCGCAGATGTACTCCACGAGGGAAAAGGTGAGAGCTGCTCTGGGATGGGGGGTGCAGACCCCTTGGGGTGTCCTCTCTTCAGCTGGACCAGTTCCTGGGGCCCTGGGGGCAAGTTGGGGACGGGCAGGAGCGAGCCCTGAAATTTGCTGAGGGGAGAGGACGAAAGGATTTGGGATTTGCTGCTGTCAGGGGGAGCGCCAGCCTCTGCTGGGGAGGGGAGACCCCGCTGCCTGACGCTTTGCTGTTTGTGTTTTCCTGTGGCAGAACCTGGTGGGAGACCAGGAGCATCTGACGATCCAGGTGAGCGAGCTGGAAGAGGAGGTCAGCACCCTCCGGAAAATCAACAAGAACCTCTTTGACTTCTCCGCTCGCATCATCACCAAACCAGCCAAATGAAGAGGCCCCCCCTGCCCTCGCACCCCTCGGCCTCTCCCTGCCCGGCTCCCGGGGAAGAACCGGCCCTGGGGCACCCGCACACGCAGCGGTGCCGGCGCCCGGCCCACGGAACGCGCCGGAGCGTTTGCCCGCTGGCTCTGGCGCCCGTTGGACCAGACGGGACTGAGACGTGCGTGGGGGCTGCAGGGCTGCTGCGTGCGGGACAACACAGGGACCGTTTTCACCCCCGTTCGCTGCTCGGTGCCGGCGGGGGCAGAGCGGAGCCACCGGCTGCGGGAGGAGCGTCGCTGGCTCCCGGGAGGGGGGTCAGGACGTGGCTCCTGCTCTTTCCCCGTCTCTTCCCCTGGCCCTTTTTTGGTTCTTTTTGTTACTTGACCCTGCAGTGCAGACAGAAAAGTGTTTTTTTTTTCTCTTAATACCGGTTTGAGATTGGATTTTGGAGACCCCTTCTGCCCGTCCCGCCCTGGGAAACGCTGCTCGATGTCACCGGACCCCTCGCAGCCGGGATCCCGCTGGGGGCTGAGCAGCTCCTGCTCCTGGGGGGGGGCAGGGGCGGGGAAGGTGCCGCCTGGGGACAGGCGGGGGGTCCCTGGGGTGCCGTATCCCCCCTCCTGGTCCAGCGGGGGAGAGGGCAGGGGGCTGTGGGGGTGTCCCTGGGCTCAGAGTGCTGGTGGGGATTTTGGGGCGCAGGGCTGACTCCTTCGGGGAGGGGCGGGGGGGGCAAGGTGCTATTTCCAATCTCGTAAGTTGACAATTTATATATATTTGGATCCAGCTACTTTGTTTTCACGGTGTTTTGGGGAATCGGCCTTTTGTATCGTCACGAGCATGGCAGCGGGGGTTGTGGGTTTTGTTTAGGTTTATTTTTTACATAAAAGATTTGTTTTTTATAGTGAAAGACGCCTGAGGCTTTTCTTTAACACCCTCTCGGTGGCTGCAGATCTCGATAAACCCTCCCCGGGTTCCCTCTGCCCCCAGGGAGGCTGCGCTGCTCCCTCCTCTCTGCCCCCCGGGTCCCTCCCTGTCCCCACGAGGGGGGACCCCCTGGATCTCGGGGACCGTGGCCGTCCCCGTGCGCTCCCACGGCCTCGTCCTGTGCACCAGAGGGACGCGCAGTTGATTTAAAGTGCACTTTAGTGACCAGGCGGCCCCGCTCCCCCAGCGCCCTTAGATCAGGCTTTCAGCTCAACAAGGGCCGTTTCCCTCCCCCTGCCCCTTCCCGTCGGCGGCACCGGGGAGCGTCAGCCCCAGCCGGGGGGGCTCTGGGGAGCGTGTCCCCCCCTGCAGGGAGACCCCCGAGGCCCCCCCCCAGGAGGGTGGCAGGCTGCACCCCACCAGACCCTAGCCCTCCCTCCCAGTCATCCCATACCCTTTCCCAGTGCCCCCCAGTGGGGTGTGTGTCGGGGCAGGAGGCGGGATGGGGCTGCCCTGCGAGCCCCAGGGAGGGGCTGGGGTTTTGGGGGGGCAGTTTCATGCCAAGAGCCTGTTGTGTGTCCCCCCCATCCCCAGCTCCCGCCCGGGGCAGTGGGTGCTGCTCCGTGGTTATCCCCGGGGGACCAGCACCCCCAGGAAGGGGGCTCCAGTGCTCCCCGTGCCCTGGCAGGGTTTGCTCTGACGGCCCCCCCCCTCCGGGCCCATCTCCGCAAGGGGAATTCATTACCCGTGACTCATTACATTTGCCTGGTGATCGATACTTTTTGCCAGCTGGTATTTGGCTCCTTTTCTCGCTTTCTTTTTCTTATTAATTTAGCAGAGGCTCTCTCTCTCCCTGGCAGCCGGTGTTTGTGCTCCCGGGGCCGAGCAGCCCCGTGCTGTGCCTCGGTTTCCCTGCTGTCGGGGGGGGGTGACCCCACTTTCCCCCCCTCCCGCGGAGGGGGCTGCGAAGCCGCTGCGTGTCCTGCTGCGCCCCGGGGGCCGAGGCCGTTCGCCCCTTCCCCAGGCAGCGGCCCCGGGACCCCCCGAGTCCGGGGCTGTGTCTCCGCGGGAGGATGGAAGGAGCCGGTGGGGGCCTTTACCGCGGGGGGGACACAATTCACGGCTCCGAGCCCGGCTCAGCACCGCCCCGAGGGGCTTCTGACGCCCGGGCGGCGGCGGGGAGCGCCGGCATCGCCGTCCGTGAGCGCCCGGCAGGAGGAAGAGGAGGAGGAGGAAGGTCCCGGTGATCCAAAGGCAGCCGGGCCCCCCCGGGAAGCGCGGGGGTCCCTGTGCCGGGGCACATCGCGCTCCCCCCGGGCTCCCCACGGTCGCAGCCCCCGCATCCGGCGGCACCGGGCGGGTGGGGGCCCCGCTCTGCTGCGGGGTGCGGGGAGGGGAGACCGGCGTGGCGGGGGGGCT
>JAOXJK010000014.1:3395174-3409828 GCA_025774025.1 Xenus cinereus
CGGGTCCCTGCTCACCTCCCTGGGGGAGCACGTCTTCTACCGCCTGGTCCTGCCCCGCATCAAGCGCAAGAAGAAATTCAATTACTGGCTGCACACGAGCCAGGTGGGGGGCACGGGAAGGGGCTCACCCAGCGCCCCAAAGACACCCCCTGCCCTGTTTCCCCCCCTCCATCCTTCTCACCCTCCGCGTGTGTCCCACAGAAAATCCACCGGGCTCTGAACATGGGCACGGAGGAGCGGAGCAGCCGGCAGCTGGGCTTGGAGCAGAGGTAGGGCCGGGGCTGGGTGCCCGCCCCCCCTCTTCCTCCTCCTCCCTGTGGGCACCCACCAGCCCCGGGGCCACGGAGGGACCCCCCCCAGCCCCCAGCTCAGCCCTTCTCCCCCTCCCCACAAAGATGCGACCCCCAGCCCGGGCAGGCGCCGGCAGCGGGGCAGCCCTGGGGTGCCCTGAAGAAGGGGGCACGGCGGGTGCGCTTCCAGCTGGACAAAGCCCCCCCCGAGGAGGAGGGGGGGTCCCCACGACACCCCGGGAACGGGCAGGCGCCGCAGCCCCTGGACAGGGCGTCCGGTGAGAACGAGCTGAGGGAGCTGGAGGGGAAGATCCAGGAGATGCGGGACCAGCTGCGGGCGGCCCTGGTGAGGAAGAGCGAGCTGGTGGCCGTGCTGGGCACGGCGAAGAGCGTCCAGGCCACCAAGGAGACCCGGGAGGAGAGGTGACACGGGACGGGGGGCTGAGGAGAAGGTGGGGAGCCCCTAAAACATCCCTGGGCAGGAGAGACCATCACCCGCTCCCTTGGTCTGAGCAGGAGGAAAGAGATAAGGGATGGAAGGAAAAAGGCCTTTGGGGTGGCAGGATGGAGGGGGGTCCCTTCCCCGTCTCCGGGGCCTTCATCTCTCCCTCATCTCCCTCCCAACCCACCAATGCCGGGGGTTTAAACGCTGACTGCAGCCGGGGGGGTGTTTTGGGGAAGGTGGGATGAGGCCGCACAGAGCCAGGACCCCCTGCAGCACTTCTGGGGGCAGAGCCTCCAGCAGCGCTGTGTTTTTAAACCGTGTAAATAAAGATGATGGAAACAAAATAAAGTCTGCTTTTTCTCTTCCAGCTGCATTTTAAATGCGGCAAGGCTGGGGGCGAGGGTAACCCTTCCCCTTCCTCCTCTGCAGGCCGGTGCCAGCCCCCCCGCAGGCCAGCGGCGAGGAGGAGGAAGGTGAGTAGCCCCGTCCCATGGCAGAGGATGGGCCAGGACCCCAGGCTTGCCCCAGGAGAGCCAGATCCACAGCAGGGCCACCGGGCTGATCTCCGGGGCCACCTCCGACCGGGAAGGGAGCCTTTCCCAGGCACACGGTGAGAGATGGACGTGGCTGTCACCATCCCCTTTCCCAGCCCAGTGTGGCCAGCGGGAGGAAATTCCATCACCCACATCCCAACTGGGGGTGACTCCGGGCGGCCCCGAGAGGCCCCGGGCTGAGAGCACAGGAAAGGACCCTCCTTCCCCACGGCCCTTCCACGCGCACACGGAGGCCACGAACACGGGTAAGCAGAGTTGTGACGGGGACTGGGAAGGGGATGGGGGCTCAACCCCCCGGCGCTGCCACCACCCCTCCGAGCTGTACGGGGCACACGGGGCTCGACGCGCTGCCCCCGCGCCCCCAGATCCTCAACTTCCAGCAGGAACCAGCACAAGGGCTGGCGGGACACGGGGGCAGCACCACCGCCGCTGTTAGATATAATATTTATTATTATATACAAACACATTTTGTACATTAATTAAATAGAATGAACTCTACTCTCTTCATTCAGCAAATCATTTGGTTTGTTTCCCCCCCTTCCCCTCCCACCCCCCCGCTCCTCTTAAAAGCCTACGGTAATCCCTCGCTCTGGCACATCCACACCGGAGGCAGGAGCCAGCGGCCGCCGAGGCCCCTTCCCAGGAAGGCTGGCTACAGGAGGAGCTGACATGCTGGTCACGAGCTCCCCCAAGCAACACCCAGGGCTCCTTCGGACAAAAAGAAAAGAAAAAAGGGGGGCACCTGGGTGGGAAGTGCAGAGAAAGCAAAGCCAGGGCCCTGAGCCCCCACGGTGCCGACAGGACCCCCTTTCCTGGTGGAAGACACCGAGATGCACACGGGACCCCCCGGCTGGGGGAGACTGGGCTGAACTGGGGACACTTCCACAGGGACCCGCTGCCCCCAGAGAACAGAGTGTCCCCCGTGTCACCTCCCAGCGCTGCCCTTCCACATCCCTCCCCGAGCTCCCCTCAGCCCTGCAGACACCACGCACTCCTGCCTCGCTCCGCTCCACCTACAAACCCAAACCCTGCTCCCAGCCACGTCCTCGCGGGGGTCCAGTGTGTCCTCGGCAGCAGCCGGTCCCCGTCCCAGCCCCCCAGCTCAGCCCCCTGCTACCGGTGGCACAGAAGGGTCGGGCACAGTCAGCTTCAGCCCCGCTGCCAGAGGAAGGAGGGGAAAAACAGCTGAAATGTCTTGGCTTTAGTGTTTTGGTTCTTTGCTAAACCACCTCATGCAACAGTTCAGCCAGCGAAAAGCCGATCTCTCCTCTGGGACGGGGCTGATCTTAAATGCAAACGTGTCCCCTTTGAGGGACAAGGCACTGAAAAGCAAACTACGTCACCCCCAGCAGCAGGCGCCAAAAGCAGAGCCGTGCAGGGACAGAGCCGCGTCCTCCTCATCCAAACGCCGCCGCAGACACTGACACCACAGCTCAGTCCCCGCAGACACCGACACGCTGCGCCTGCAGCTCCCACTTCACGCTGGCCACATACATTTAAGAGAGGCCGCGTTCCCCAAGCCCTGGCAGAGGTCACCAGCCGCAGAAGGGACAGCACCTCTCCGGGGGTGCCCGCGCAGGAGCCCACCCCAGCCCCACACACCCCTCCTGGGATGGAAGCTCCAAGAGGGACACGGCAACTTCTGCCCCCAAACCCACCGACCGAAGAAAGCTCAAGGACAGAAAAAATTGGGCTGAACTGCAGCTTCTGCTTTGGTTATTGCCCAGCTTTGCCCTGGCCTGAGCAGATCTAGTGTCTGGGAAAGGTCTTAAGCTCCTCTTCCCCTTAAGGAGAAGGGAAGTTCCCCAGGTCTCACCCCTGGGGCTCTCCCCAGGGTGTCTGAAAACACTCTCCCTGTTTCATACGCAGCCACGGCTCTAACCAGAGAGCTGTCACGCACGCGTGGCTCTGTCACAAAACCAGCTTACGCTTGTGAACAGCACCTGGGCTGAAAATGGGAACGCAGGGGGCAAAGCCAGGGGCAGGGAAAAGCCGTGGCGGGGAGCCAGCCGTGGGGCTGGAGGGGGCAGCAGGAGCAAAGGTCTCGTCCCTCCGTCCCCGCAGCCCCGGGCACAGCGGCCGCTCACACACGCGCTTTTCCCAGGGGAGTTGAGTGCAGCCCCTTCTCTCTGTCCCAGTGCTCTGCCTCTGCTAAGAGGAATTCATGGGTTAAGGATGATGGTGAAGTGAGAAATCGTAACAAACGCAATCCAAACGCCCCCCTGGCAGTCCAGAGTTACAGTAACAGGGACTCAAGACAGGCTCCTGGAGTCTGGCTCCGAGCAGGGTTTGGAGCTCGGCCTATTATCCGCTGGTGCTGGGCAAGGGCTGCTTTGTCCCCGGTCCCCGAGAGCACAACCCAAGCGTCTGTCCTGATCAGTGTCCTCTGCCGCAGCCGGAGAGGTCTCTGCCGCGCTGCTGTTTGCAACGCAGTCCTTGCTGCCGGGCCTCGCTCGGCTCTCCGAGCCCTCCACGGCCTCAGTCTGCCCAGGACGGGAAGGGCTGGGGATGGGGGTCCCCTCCTCCCGCAGCGGGACAAGGGGGGCAGCCGGTGCCACCTCTGCAGCAGGGGGGACATCTGCTGCAGCCACCACAGACGTTGAGGTGACTTCAATGGTGATGGAGCCCATGGCCGTCTCCGGGTGGTCACTGCTGACCCTGATGCGGGCGACCAAACCGGAGGCAGCGGCAGCATCCTGGGGGCTCCCGTTGGCCATGGCTTCGTGCACCACGTTGGGCTCCAGCAGGGTAGTGCTCAGGTCAGAGAGGAACGAGGCTTCTGTGACGATGGCGGCCGTCTCAGCCACCCAGTTGAGATCGCTGCCCACAGAAGCCGCCGTGGCAGCGGCGATGACGCTGGAGGCCTCGCCGGGAGCCAGGGCGGCCGGGCCACTGCTCTCCCCGGAGGGCCCGGCCGGCAAGTGGGGCCGGCGGCTCCCCACATCCACGGGGGCAGCCGTAGTGTTGTTGTTGAGGTTGTCTTGGAGCGTGGTCTGCGTCCCCTGCCCCACCTGCTGGTTCTGCAGCAGCATCTCCTGGATCCGGATCTGCTGGAGAATGGCCGGCAGCTCGTAGTGATGGAAGAAGTAAATCATGGAGTGCTGGAGAAGACAAAGGGAAAGGAGTCACTCGCCGGGGCTGGGCCGAGCCTAGGCATACCTTAGGGAACCAAGCTTTCCTCTCACTGTGAGGGGAACCGGGCTGCTCTGACAGCTGAGAGTTATCTCAAACTTTGGAAAGATTTCTCTCTTCCACTACAACCCCTGCAAGCTGCTGTCAGAGCTGATACAGCTTCTCTCCAGACAGGCAATGGAGTACAACCCTCTGCCCTTCCAAGGGCTGAGAACAAGGATAAAGGCATTTTTCCAACCCACACAAAATGCAATTATTTCCTTCGCTTTGCTCCTACCGGCTGTGCTGTTAAAATCAGCCACGTAAGAGTTCAAACCGTCGGTAGGGAAACCCCTCTGAGGCGTGTGGGGTGACCAGGATGGAATTCCCGGGATGGCACCGGCCTCCTGGCCGGCAACACCAGTGGCAGCAACTCACCTGGATGAAGAGCCAGGAGGTGACGAGAGCCAGGCTGCTGTACTGCCCGTTGAATCGATAGTGGTAGGCATAGAAGGCAAAGTGGTACAGATAGAAGAACCTGGACAGAAAGGCGGTAAGTATCAGGATTCGGCAACGGACAGGACAAACATGAGCTTCTTCCTACTCCTGACTCTGCTCTGGGCTGGGGCACTCTGCAGAGGGTGGTGCAGACTCCCATTAACAGGTAATTAGAACCTCCTTCCTGTCAACGAGTCTTCAACAGAGAAACACAAAGGGCAGGGAAAGGATCAAGGTGATTCTTGACATCCAGGCACAACCCCAGAGTGGAAACAATTGCACCTTGGACCCTGTGACACCCAGGGCAGCTCCCAAGGAGACCCATAGAAGGTCTCAAGCGGAAGCTCTCCTGCCTGGGAGGGCTGGAGAAGACCCAAAGCCGCCTCCGACCAGAGGATGGGACTCACTGCAAGGATGAGCTCTTACCTGAGCCAATGCCTCTTGCTCGTGTTGGTGTGGCAGCAGATGGCATCGTACTGGTCAGCCAGCCACACGATGAGGATGATGTAAAAGGCAGTGGTGGTGTCGTTGAAGAACTCGGACATAATGGCCTCCATCCCTAGGGGACAGAGGGTGGCTGAGATGAGGACGCTGCAGGGCACAGACCCCAGCGTGGCAACGGCTTCCCCAAAGCAGCACGTGAAGGAACCCGCTGTCACATCCACAGCTGGGGCCTCATGAACGTACAGCAAAGACCCCAGCAGGAAAAACGAGCTGTTTCGAGAGACTAAAGCCAAATGTGTCACTGCTGACTGCTGTCACTGCACAGGCCAGAGGACAGCCAGCTCCGCACAGCGCAGATTCGGGGGGTTTTGTTGTTAGTTGTGTTTTAATTGTGCTAATGCAACGTGGTCACAAGAAGTGTGAATCTGAAATGAACTACAGCGACAGACAAAGCTTCAGTCAATGGGATTTCCAAATTAACTCTTTTTTCAGGGGACCCGTTAGGACAAATTCCATCAAATTTCTGTGGAATCTGTGCCATCAAATTCTGTGCCATCAAATTCCAGAGCCTTCCACCTTGTGACGAGCGGACACACTAATCACCTGCCGGGGCAGGTCAGAACAGGGAATTGCACTTCCCTACTGTCCAGCAGGCAGAGTCCTTACCCACTAGAGCCAGGATGACAGTGAGGAGGGGAGCCGCAGGGAATGCGATCGTCATGTTCATTTCCAGCATCTGCAGCAGGTCAACTGCGAGAAGGAAAACACACTGTAACACGAAGCGGACACGGGGCCACGAAACCCTCCACCCCTTTGAATCACCCCCTGCTCAGAGCACTGCAGCCTGCAGTGCAGCCCACTGTCCCCGATACGCGTCAAGAGACAGAACAGCTCTGGAGCATGGGGACATGAGGGGATATATTCCCTGTGCAGCTACCTGCAGGACCCTTCTAAACAACGACAGTCACAAGTATATACACGATACACTGTGCTGGAGCAGGCACACAGTCAAGCACACCCTAAATCCCTTCGAAAAATCCTTACCAATGAAGACAAAGATCTGATGGTGCGAGTAGCGCAACAGCATCGAAACGGACAGAGTCTGAAATAGAAGAGAAGCCGGGGTTAGAGCCGCACAGGCCCAGGGAGCCCCGTTCAAAATCACACAGGGCAGAGGCCGGGACAGGCAAGCTCGGACTCGCAACGCTGCACGGCGCTGCACAGATCCCACGTTTGTTAGTTTGAGCCCCGCAGACCGATTTCCCAAAGAGTAATTAGGACTTCACAAACAGCAATTAATCTTTGTATTACTGCAGTGAAATAGGCAGCAAGTAATTTGTTTGTAAAGAGACCGATTCTGAATATTTGAGCAGGGGCCAAACCAAGCAGCAGAGCTGGAACTAGAGCTTCTCCCATCCCACATCCGTGCTGCTGGGAGGTGCGCGAAACGCCTCCCGACAGCAGTCCCATGGCTCGCTGCCTCCCCGCTCACTGGCCACAGCGTTCCTGTACGAGGAGCTGCAGCAGGGGATGGACAGACACGGAGGGAGACAGTCACCCAAGACTATGAACATGGGCTTAGTTATCACTTGGGATCTTGTCTGATACTTATCTGTAATCACCTCGTCTCACACGTAATCACAGGAGACTTGGTTCTACCTTGCTCACTCCTGGCAATTAGTTAGACCCGTTCTTAAAAGACTCAGAGGACAAACTTCCGCACCCCGTGCCTTGGCAGCCAGTGTTTAACTTAGAGACTCCCAGACCCCAATCGCCCTTTGGACAACAAAGCCCTTATGTCATCCCATTTCAGCTCCTCTGTTTGTTTCATTGGTAGGACGTTAGGAACCCACACGAAAAACAAAACAAAACAGAGCAGAACCTCAAACTCCATCAGCTTAGCTTTAAAAGCAGATGAGAGCTCAGGCCCGTGCTGTTACAGCAAACAGATGCTGAGCAGCACAGGCTCAGAGTCCAGGCAATGCCCAGCTCCTGCCGACTTACAAATATGACCATGATGACAAAGGCTGCCAGATAGGACGTCCTGGCCATCCACATGCTGACAAAGCGATAGTGTTCTCCAGACACCACATTGCGAAGGAAACCTGTAGGAAAAAAACCCAAACCCAAACACACAAGCTCAGCATGATTAACCCACAAAATAAGAACAAACTTCCGCTGCCTTCTAAAGGAACAGCAGGTCTATGGCAGCAGCTCCTGACAGCCTCACTCTTATTGCTATGCAGTGCAACGAGGCAGTAGGAAATCACGTCTGCAGACATCTCTCCCCTCCTGCTCGTTTCATTTTGTCCTTGACAATAACATCTCTACGTAACACAGGGAACTGTTCCCTGCATAGAGATTAATCAATAGTCAGAAGATGATAGTCATGCATCCACACAAAAGCATCAACTGCTCTGCACAGCTGCTGAAAGCCACTCCTCCAAGCCTTACCTTTGTTTTCCTCATTTTCAGCTAAAGCTTTGACACTTGACATCAGGATGTCATCATATCCCAGGAACTCATCCAGCAACAGGCGGCTGAACCTGTCCCCAAAGCACTGATCCCTGGTAGGATCTAGAGAGAAGACAAAAACCCACTCAGAGTGCTCACACCTGGAGCTGCAGAGGCAGGGGCAAGCGCAGAGCCCTCTCCTCACCCCAGGGACACAAGTGCCAGCAGACAGACCTGCGTCTGCCCTCAGACCTTTGGCAATATAACTAAACTGGGCAAGACTGGGAGGAAGAATGTCACACCCGGACAAATCTAGCCATGCTGTCAAAATGCTAACGTCAATCAGGCCTTAGGAATGACATCAGGGCTGTCACGCTCTCCGTTGGCACAGACATAAAGGGAGTTTGCCTTGGACTATCTCCCCGGGCTCACCCCAGCTAATGGCCCAGATAAACAAGTTCTGGCAGGATTTAGAAGGCCCGGCCAAGACCTTTTAGCCATCAGCTGGGCTCAGCGTGACACTGCGGGGACCCGCCATCCACATCCACCCTCCTGTGGCAAGGACACGGCAACGCGTCCCCACGGCTGCGGGCACGAACGCTCCATCTCATGAGGCCGGTACAGCGTTCTACTGCACAAACGCTGACCAGCCTGTAAAAATAACCCAAATCTAAGCAAAACAGGCAGCATGAACACAAATAATTTTTCAGCAAATTACTGGGATACTTATGAAGGAATTTGTCCAGCCGAATTGGAAAACCCAGGTCAGTAAATAGACATTTAACAGCCCATTACCTGTATGGATAACTGCTTAATACTCCAGCCCAGCTGTACTTCAGTTTGCTTAGAGGAATAAGTAATGAAATCTACTCTGATGGCTGCACTAACAGCTCGTTACAGACCAATTAAGTTCACAGGCATGAGAAGGTTTGAAACTATATTCCTGATGCGGGCAGGTTTCAATGGAGCAAATGCCAGGAGAAGAGAACAGCGTTCCAGGAAGACGCCCTGCTGGTGCTCACAAGGGCACAGAGGTACGCTGAGACCCTGCTCGGTATCGTCCCCGACACACACACAACTGTTGTCTCCACCGGGCTCTAACCCTGCACCGTGGTCGCTCCACGTGGAGCCCAGAGCTTCAGCACCAAGAGGTTCTTCCTTCCCCAGCGAGAAAACTGCTGGACGTAACATTAGGGCTCCCCAAAACATGCTCCACCATTTCACACCGCTCCTCCTGGAGAGGTATGACCTACTAATGCAATAAAGCCTCCGCGGAGCCGCTCCCCTGCGTGGAAAATGAGCGCCATCAACTGTTATAAATAGTTTCCACAAGGCTAAGGAGGAAACTGCGCGTAGGCACCTGCGCAGAGCGCTCGCCCACCGCTGCGGCAGCGCGGGCCGGCCCCCTCACTCACCCAAAGTCACCACCATGACAGGGATGCTGAGGCGCTGGCGAGTGCTCTGGGACAGGCGCAGGAAGCCGTACTCCAGCGAGTACTCCACGATGTACTCCTCCTGCGGCCACACTGCGGAGAGCGAGACCCAGCACCGGGGTTTGCAATCGATCACCAGGAACAAACAGCACCTCTGGGTTCCCCCCTCCCTCCCTCTCTCCCTCCCACCGCATTCTGGAAAAGAGAATCAGTTGCAAACGCAGGGTCCAGGCTTCCTTCCACCGATTTAAAACAAATCAATGCAAATTCTTTGAAATTGCAGCGCATTCCCTTGACATTAATCCTTAACATGAAACTTGTGGGAAAGCTTCAGGTTCCAAGCTGTGTGAAACATTGCCCAGGATCTGCCCACACCTTTGCCTGGGGAGTCCTAGACCACTTGTTCCTGCTCTGTCCAATTTCTGCTCTCTGTGTTTTCAGGAAACAGCAGGGAAATACACTTTACACCTGCTGAACACCGAGTAAACACTCCAGAGGGCAGGAGTGCTGTGCTTCCCAGGAGACAGAGCTCACTGCTGCAATTACAAATCCCAGAACTAAAGGTAGGAGCAATTACGGCTCTCCAAAAAAATCTGCTGCCTGAAGTTTCCTTGATTTTTCCTTTTATTTTTTTTTTTTAAGAAAGGTTCAAAATAGATGCTTTTTGCTAAACTGTCTCTGAAAGGACAAAACCTTCTGATGAACAGGAGCCAAGCAATTTAATCCCTGATCTTTCAAACTGTCACAGGGCATCTTGCAAGAGGCGGTGGCTGTCGGGGTCTCACAGCACCACAGTTAAAAGGATGCAATAACTTATACGAAATGTACCTGCCTCTTCTGCCCGACAGAAATGCCCACTGCACTTCCCCGCCTCTGATCCCGCTTCCTAGGCAGCAAACACAAGCTCCTTTCATCTTTTGTTTCCATTATAAAACAGTTTTAAGACCAAATGGAAATAAAGTGTTTGAATATCAACAAAAGAATTACCGCCTTTGTATCATAAAACATTTTTCTGTGGTAAAATACTCTGTCTAAACATCAAACTCGATGTACTTATAAGCCCAAGAAACGTGGAAAAACAATAAAAACGGGTATCTGGGGCCCATTTGAAACAATCAATTTTCTTAACTACGCTGGGAAGCAGCAGAATTCTCTCTCCCACCCCATTCCTGGCTTATTTCCAACCAGGCGTTCAGCAACCACAGGCGCTTACAGCACTGCCCAACGCGCCTCTTACAGAGCTCAGGCAACCATTAATAAAGGTATTGCACCAAAAATATTTACTGCTCTCTAGTCTTACATGACTTAATGATCTTAAATTCAGGACTAATGAGTTCTGGATCAGCATCAAGCAAAATCACTGCAAGACGACAGGAACAGTGTCCAGTTTCCCAACCCTCCACAACCAGTACTTCTGAAGAGCAAAGAATTCCAGTCTTCCCAGGGAAAAAAGTGTAGGTGAAACAGGCAAATCAAGTAAGAATCCAATTGCCATGTTTCTATTTTAATATCAATGTTTTTTTAATAGATTTCCTCCCCTAACCACTAGAAACAGAAGTTTTCCAACACTGGAATTCCATTTTAAATAATACAAAGCCTCTCAATCTCCGCCTGGAGTTTATGAGACATGAGCAGCTTAAGTCGTGCTGGAAGAAGGGGAGGGATAAAGCAGGATGATACCCTCAGTGATGCAGAGCAGCAATGCCATATCTCGCAATCCAATAAAACTTGCTCGGTGGCTTTTGGGATTAATTAGCTATTCCAAGTACTGGTGTTGAGTCAGGGACCCAAAATACAGCCCAAACCCTGTTAATGGGAGGAGGAATGTGTGCCGTCAGGGGGATCCCTGCAGAGCTGAAGAGGACGATGAACTGCTCAGAAGAGGGAGGTTTACATTCACCTGAGGTACCTGGTACCGGTCACTGCAGAAACACGGTGCCAGCCCACGAGGCTGCAGCACATTTTATAGCCCAGATGATCCCCGACTCCCAGCCTCCCTCCAGCCAAAGGATGGGTATCGCTCTGGATCCGTCATTAGTATCGACACGATTAACCGCGGGGGAACGCGGCAGGGAAGACATTTAAGGTTATGATGCAGGTGCCCAGAGAAGCCAGAAGGAAGGGGACGTGCAGGGAAGGTGCAGGGGAAGGAGAGAGCACAGATAGCAGCGTAAGGTGTCTTTACCTGCTCTGGTTAGCATCTCAAACTCGGACACAGTCTCCCTCAGAGGCTGCATACCTTTAGCGGCCGCTTCACTAAATGAGAACTCCTGGCTTTCGTTGTGGGTCAGTGCCTCGGTGCTGCTCACCAGGGATGGCTTGAGGAACACCTTGGGCTCAATATCCAGCTCAAACTGTTGGAAAACCACGGCATGGAAAGTCACATTAGCAGTGACTTCAGCTCCCATCTTCTATGCTCCCTCCGTGTCCCCAGCAAAGGCCTCCACCACCAAAAGGAGAACAAAAGCCACCTTTTTGGGCTCCAATTTCTATCTCAAACCATCAGAGGCCAATAAGGAGACACAGGAAGAGCCAAGGAACACACTCTGTCTCCAGGTGACCGAGGGATCACAGAGGCACTGTGGCACACTTGAGATGACTGCACTAACAAGCCATTCCTCCCCAAACCGACAACCAGGTTCCCATCTCCCTTCGTGTACAAGGAACGTGCCTTTACCTTGATAGAGCTGTTTTCAAACATATCCACGGTCATCTCCTCCTCTTCCTCCTCCTCCTCCTCAGCTGTGGATTCAACTACCATTCCTGGGAACTTTTCAACGCCACAGAATTGCAGGAAGATGGGGGCTCGGCTGGAGTTGCGCTGTATTTCCACCCGCAGGATGCCATCGCGTGGCCATTTATCTCGCACGTGCTCCAAGCAGTTAATGGGCGAGCGGGAGAAGGCGATGTGAATGTAAGCCAGGATGAAGAGCACAAAGAGAGCCTACACACAGCAAGAAACAAAGCAGAGACCCGTCAGCCCAACCAGCTTCGGCCTGTTTACAGACTCCCCAGTTTGAACCACCTCTTCTTTGCCCATAAAGACACCAGATTAACTTGGACAAACGGATTTGCGAGTGGACAACAGCTTTTATGCTTTTCCGACCCCGGTGATCTCTGCGTCGATAATGAAGCAGCCCAGAATTAGGAAATTTCAGCGCTATCAAACAAGGCTCCAAAGCACTGAAAGACACAGGAACACGTCCGTGGTGTTCAACCATTCCCTCCTCAGCACAAAGTGCTTCCTGTGGAAGCCTGGAGAAGACCACCCAGCTTTTACAAAGGCAGAGAGAAGCAAACCTCAACAGAAGACAACCCACCACAAGAGCAGGAGGACACAAACCCACAGCAGAGCCACCAGCTCCGTATTCAGATCCAACGCTTGCCACTGCAAGGTACGGACTGGGCCAGGGCAGAGGTGGCACTGGGCTCGGGGGCACCACCGCTGCCGTGCCCTGGCTCGCCCCAAGGAACAGCTGTAAAGTCACAGCAAAACAAAGCAAACAAATAAAATTCACTCCCTGTAGTGAAGATGGTAAATCCAGCGTGACGTTATTCAGCGCTGTCCAAAGTTCAGAGCTGAGAGCTCCAAGAAACGCTAGTACAGTAAGTGGTACAGCCGAGTTCCAAACACTCACTTCCCAACTGCGTGAAGATGCTCCTTCCTAATTAAACCAGCTGTCCTTGCTACACATCCTTCCTGACCTATTTGCTGTGAATAAACAGACGGGTAAACACCACATCTGCAGAGGAGCTGCAAAGGAAGATGCTGGGGAAGGTAAATCAGAAACACCTCCCTCGTGGCAGGAGGAGCCATGATGAAGCCGGCAGAGCCACGAGCAGTTTGAGGACTCTGCGAGCAGCAGCACGCAGGACCACGGGCTCTGACTTCACCCCTACTCTGCGCTCAGAGCGGGACGGAGTCTGGCTGACTCCTAACCCCGTGGGCAGGCGCAGGCTCTTCTTTGCAGACACCCTGTGAATTCTCTGATTTCCTCAGGGGCTCTCTGATCAAAGCCAACAGCAGCAGGAACCGCTACCAGCCAGACCACTCGCTCTCCTGACAGCCTCAACGCCAGCACCATCCCTGATCCAGCCTCCCGGAATCCAGTTATACAACCAGGGGAAAAAAAAAAAAAAGTTAAAACCTCTAACATTTATTGGAAGGGGAGAAAACACATATGTGCAGTTTCAGACAAATTCTCCCAAATATTTCCTTGCTTTAAGCAACTGAACTTTAGAAACTCAGAGCAGAACTGCACTGCGCTGGTGTCACCTGGCAAGCTCATCTCCCCCTTCCCCTTATTTAATTTCCCAGGCCCCTCCGTGGGTCCCCAGTCCTGCACCCACATCAACAGGAAAGCAGGTGGGTTTTTACCCTGGCACAGAGGTGTGACGCTGTGCTGGCTGCTGACAGGGTGCTGATTGACAAAATGAAATGGGGTTAAGATGGGGTTGTGCATTAATCGCTTCCAGAAAAGACAAGACTCCGACAATCAAATCTTTCATATGCGGGCGATGTATCCAAAACGAGCAGTTTTCTTGGAAACAGAAAGAGAAACCTTCCATGCCCATACCCCTGACCCGACCCACACCAGCCTGGCTGCTCATCGAGCTGGCTCAGGGATTTCCTTGTTATTCCCAGTTACAGTGCCAGAGCTCTGGCGATGTGGGTACCACCACAGCCCCTTATGACTGCTCATGTCTTTCTCACAGAAGAGAGGCCCACGGGAGCTCAGGGGACAGCTTGGGGTCAGTGGCCTACACACAGGCTGTGCCCTCCAGCAGAAACAATATTTTTTGTGTGTTTATAAGGAAATTTATGCCCTAGTACCCAACTGCAGCCAACAGGAGCGTCCAGTCCTCCCCACAAAGCTGCCCCTCACCTTGAGGAGGACAAAGAACTCGAAGACGCGGCGGAAGGAGGGTGGGAAGAGGCGAGCGTAGGTCACTGCCATCTTGAAGAAGAGCGCGTGGAAGAGGCGGTCCCGCACATTGATCAAGGGGTTCTGGTTGAGGTTGGGATTGCGGACGCCGCGGTTGTTGCCCCCGGCAGCCCCCCCGCCGCCGTTGTTGTGGGCCGGGTGGTGGTTGTTGGCGTTGGGCTGGTTCTCGGACATCTTGACGCCGCGGCCGGCGGCCGAAGGGCACTGGCGGTGCTGACCTGGGCCGGAGGAGCCGTTCCTCCCCCCGCTGAGCGGACTTGGAGCCGGGGGACCGCTCCGGAGGGGTGCGGGGGTCAAGCGCTGCCTCCGAGGGCCCGGGGAGATGCCCCGCACCGGGAGCTGTTGGGCGCCGGCCGCCGGGCAGGGGCTGCCCCGGTCCCGCTCTCCTCAGGGGCGGCCTCCCCGGACCCGGCCCGGCCTCCTGCGCGCAGACGACTCCCGAGCGGCGGGTGGGTCAGCCCTAGCGGGGCCCGGGCCAG
>JAOXJK010000014.1:3438185-3456988 GCA_025774025.1 Xenus cinereus
CAGACCCCCCCGGCCCCCCCACACCAGCCTCACTGGAGCAGCCGGCGGGATGGTGCCGATGCCCCAGTGCGGGCGTGGGGGCGGGGGGGCTGTGGGTGGGTGTCTCTGCCCGAGGAGGGAAAGGGAACTGTGGGGACCTCGTGGTCCCCACGGTGAGGTGGGGCTGTGGGGGGGGTGTCACATGATGCCGTGTTTTTGGTGCTGGTTTTGCAAACATGTTGACGCATCCCCACTCGCCGGGGAACGCGGCAGAGCCCAGCCTGGGGAAACAGCCCGAGCCACGGCTGGGCCACGGGGAACGGGGCCGGGGTCCGCGGGGGGGCGGTGGGATGGCAGCCGGGGGGGTGATGCCTCCAGGTCCCTCCGGGTTTGGGCCTTGCAGGGCAGGGAGAACACAGCCCCGAGCCAGACTGTCCCGCTGCCGTCCCCGCTCAGGGTCTGCGGTTGTCACTGGGGCCAGTTTGGGCCAGTTTGGGATGGAGCCGTCCCTGAGGATGGGGAGAGGTCGGGGGTCCGTGTAGGGCTGACCCACAGGACACAGCGTGGTTTTGGAGAATCCATCTCTCCTCTGCACCCATCCAGCTCCATTCCCAGCCCTGTTCCCACTCTGGAAGGGGCTTGGAAACGGGAGCGGGAGCAGAGGAAACCCCTTCCCGATCCTGAGCTGGGGGTGCCAGGCTCCCATCCCAGCGCTTCCCTACGGGACGCTCCACGCATCCTGACAGGGCTGGCAGTGCCCAGCCCCGGCACTGGGCTAGTGGGAAGTGGGGCTGGACCCCTGGGCTGGAGCCCGTGGAGGGGACTGTGCCCAGGAAAGGACCCCGTGAGATGCGGCGAGCCCGGCTGGACAGGGGACAGTGGCCGGACAGCCCTGCCCCATCCCTCCCTGTGGCTGGGAGCGCCCGTCCGGCAGGGAGGAAGGGAAGGAAACGAGGAGGAAATTCCCAAACCGCTTTCAAGGGAAAAAGTTACTACTGAGGAAAAAATGCCTGAAAGGTCGGGCTGCCCCAAGCCCGGCGCTGTGCTGGGGGGGGGCACCCGGGCTGGCTCAGCCCCGGCGGGGACAGAGGAGGAGGCCGGGGAGGTGCCGGACAAGCGGGGTGCAGCCGTGCCCATCCTGGGGAGCCCGAAGCCAAGGGGATGGGCTGCACGATCTGAGGCTCGGGAGGGCAGGGACGTGGGGCAGCGTTTCAGCCCCCCTCTCTTGCAGACCCCAAGGAGCCCCAGCGGCCGCTGGCCCACGAGTGCCTGGGCGAGACCCTGCGCATCCTGCGCCAGGTCATCAACAAGTACCCGCTGCTCAACACCCTGGAGACCCTGACGGCCGCCGGGACCCTCATCTCCAAAGTCAAGGGTGAGACGATGGGGCTGGGAGCTCTGTCCCGCTCCCCTCCTGCCCCATGTTGGGATGTGTGGGGCCCGGGGAGCCCATGGGGGGGCTGCCGGGAGCAGAGCTGTGGGGCGAAGGCATCGCCTGCCTCTTTGCTGTGCTTTAGTTTTAAGGATGATGTGGTTTCAGAAATGACAGAGCCCAGATCCCTGCCTGGGGGTTTCCAAGCACAGCCGCAGGAAAAACATTTAAATGGTCAGATCCGGCTCCTGGCAGCGCCTCGTGTTTGCGGGAACGGGGTCTGTGGAGCCCAGATCCTGGCTGGGGCACCACCTCCTGCCCACGGTGACACCAGCGGGGAGGGGGACGGCTGCGCTAACCACAGGCAGAGCACAACACTCTGCGTCACCCCGCTGCTTCCTGGACACCGAGCGGCAACCGCGAGGGGACAGGAAGCCTCGTGGCGGGTGTAGCAGATCTGCCGTGGGGCTGGCCCCACGCGGGGCCGGGATGGAGCAAGTTCAGGCTGCCCACGTCCCTGGACAGAGGGGTGGGGGCAGGTCCCAGCCCCTCACCGCAGTGGGGGGGCTCAGCTCACTGGCCCCAGCCCCCCACCAGGGCATGGGCGAAAGGTCCCGGGGTGCCACAAGTGTCCCTTGGCCCAGACACCAGCCAAGCACCATCGGTGCTGGTTCCTGTTGCTGCCGGCAGTTCCTCTTTTGGTTGAGAGCCCTCCTGGAGGACAGCGTTCCCCCTCATCCATGGGGACTGTCCCCTCCTCCCTTGAGCCCAAACCAGCCCCAGGGCAGAGCTGAGACCGGCAGCTCCTTCTCCTGCCTCAGACAGGGACAGGGTCGTGGTGACAAGGCTCTCGCATTTCCGCATTTCCAGGTTTCCATTACGAATCCAACAATGAGACGGACAAGCGGGAGTTCGAGAAGGCCGTGGAGACCATCGCGGTGTCCTTCAGCAGCACGTAAGGGACTTTTGCCCAGCCGTCCCTGCAGAAGGTCCCCTGATGGAGCCAGAACACATCTCCCCCAGCCAGGACACGTCTCCACCCTCACCCTGTCCCTGTGCCCACGCGCGGCCCCAGTGGCAGCTTGTTTGGGGGGTCTGGGGACTGGAGAGACCCCATGGGGAGGGCTCATTCCTCGCACCAGCAGTTCCTCCAGTGCTGAGGAGGGACCCCAAAGCCTGCTCAGTCCATGTCCCAGCCCCTCTTCAGTCCTAGGCCAAGCTCTGCTCCTCCACCTCAGTTACCAAGAACCTCAACACGCGGAGCTGAGCTGATCCCCACTGAAACCAGTGGTTCCAGCTCCGACGGCCCTGGCCCTTGCCCGGTCCCTGGGATGCGGGTTGGGTGCTGCGGGGTGACAGCCCTGCTTGTCACCGCCTGTCCCGTCCTTTGCTGAGCCCTGTCCTCTTCCTCTCCTCATAGCGTGTCCGAGTTCCTCATGGGGGAGGTGGACAGCAGCACCATCCTCTCCATCCCGCCCAGTGACCAGAACCAGGTGAGCGATGCCCGCTCCCATCACGGGGGGCTCAGGACGTGCCGCTCGGGAGGGGGCTGAGCCCCCAGCCCCAGACGTGAGATTCCCAGCCCCCCTTAAAGCCCAGTGGAGCTGTGTGTAGGCTTTGCCTTGCTTCTGTCCTTGCCACCATCCCAAGGAGGTGAAAAGCCACCCGGCAACTTGATCCAAAGGGCAGGGTGGCTCGGGAAGGGATGGGGCAGCTCTGGCACCAGGGCTGTGGTCGCTCTCTGTAGCTCTGTCCTGGGCTGGTGTGTGCACGAAGGTATTTCTCCAGTGATGTTCCCGTTAGCTCTTGGCCCCAGACGGGGCACTGCAGACTTCCAGCATCAGCAGAAGGGCTCCAGCAGCTCCGGGTTTCTCCCTCCCCTCCATCCAACAGCCCCTCCAACTGCTCCCGTTCTTCTTGCCTGATCACTCCCTCTTCTCTCCCACCTCCCAAAGAGCATGGAGAGCCTCTACGGGGGGATCCCAGGGCCTGGAGGAGACGGCCTGCCTTCAGGCATGGAGAGCTATGACACGGGTAAGCAGGAGGATGGGGTGCAGAAGTCGGGGTGGTGGGGTACCCGCTGAGCAGAGCGGCCGGCAGGAACCAGCATCTTCCCCACGGCTCCTCTTAAACTCCCCCCCAACCTCCCCCCTCGTCCCATCACAGGCCGCCCCCCTGCCGAGGAAGTGGACGTGATGCTGCAGCGCTGCGAGGGGGGGGTAGATGCTGCCCTCCAGTACGCCAAAAACATCTCCAAGTACATGAAGGACCTCATCGGGTACCTGGAGAAAAGGACCACTCTGGGTGAGACGGGGAGGATGGTGGGTGGGTCAGAGGGGGCTGAGCTCCTCGGAGCAGCATCAGAACAGGTTGAGGTTCGGTATGATCAATGAGGCTGAGGGAGCCAGACACTGCAGGGACAGTGGTGACCTTCATTCCTGACGTTTCTGATTTATCTTTTTGGAAGGAACCCAATCAGCAGGGAAATCCTGGTGTTTCCTATGTCTGTTCACTTATTACAACCTTTTTCTTCCAGAGATGGAGTTTGCCAAAGGGCTTCAGAAGATGGCAAACAGCTGCAAGCAAACCATCAGTCAGGAGGTGAGGTCACATGTCCCTAAAGCCACCCGGCATCTGGGCTGTGTCAGGAGAACACAGCCCCTCGAGAGCCCGTTCTGAGTGACCCAGCTCCAGAGCCCAGGGGAACTGGAGGACGCGTCTCCTCTGGTTCCCGCCGTGGGGCTGGGGCTCAGGGTTGCGCCTCTTCTCGTTTCTCAGACCAACATGCCTTTCCTGTCCATCTACCTGCTGGCCCTGGAGCAGGACATGGAGCACGGGACCTCGGTTCTGCAGGCGGCCAACACCCTGCAGCAGCAAACCTTTCTGCAGGTGAGGGGATGAAAGGCCGTCTCAGAGGGGTCTTCCCCGGCAACGAGGGAGGCTGGTGGTCTCCTTAGTCCTTCTGCCACAGGCAGCTCTTCCAGAAACTGGAATCCAGGGAATCCAGCTGCTGCTGGGCTCAGCCACCGCGTGGTCTCAGCATTCCCCGGCTTTGCTCTGGCCTGGGTGGATCAATGAGCCCAGGCTCTCAGCCAGATCTAACCCCCTTCAAGGTCTGGGAGAACCCCCCCCCAAGTCTGGCAGATCAACCAGCACCTCCTTATCCATCTCCACCTCATCCGAGGTCTCTCTGCGTTCCCCCACCAGCCCAGCCCAAGCTCCCCCCAGGGAGAGCCGCTCTCTGGGGCCGTTTGCCAGGGAGGGGGCCGGTGTCCCTGTGTCCCCTCGCTGCAGAGGGTGGCTCTTCCTTAGCTCGGTCCGGAGCTGCTGGCACTTCCCAGGCTGCAGATCTTTGTCCATGACACAAACCCTCCCTGTAACCGAGCCCAGATGTGCTGGGGAATGATAACAACCGCCGCGGGGAACCTCTCCTTGCAAAGCCCTTTTTGCAAAGGGGAGAGCAGCCGGCGTTTAGCTCAGACCAGCCTGGGGGCTCTTTCTCCCTCCCGATTCAGCCCCTGACAGTGAGACGCCTCGAGCACGAGAAGCGGAGGAAGGAGATCAAGGAGCAGTGGCACCGGGCACAGAGGAAGCTGGTGAGTACCAGCCACGCAGCAGGAGCAGGGTTTGTGCCCCTGAGCCCACCCTGGAGAACCCCAGACTCGTTCCCCTCCGTGGATGGTGGGGTCGTGGCCCCCCTCCAGTGGCGTTGGGTGCTTTGTCCCAGGAAAGGGGTCCTGGGGAGGTTGTGGGAGGTAACGATGCCCTTGGGGAGCTCAGTTCTCACCCGGGGTCACTGCTCTCCTGGGCAGCAAGAGGCAGAGGTGAACCTGCGCAAGGCCAAGCAGATCTACATGCAGCGCTGCGAGGAGCACGACAAGGCCAAGTACATGGCGGTGAAGGCAGAGGAAGAGCAGCAGAACACCACCAGCAGCATCACCACCAAAACCCTGGACAAGAAGCGGCGGCTGGAAGAGGAAGCCAAGAACAAGGTAGGAACACGACAGCTCTGGAACGGGGCTGAGCCTGACAAGAACCTTCTCACGCCTCGCTGTCCCAGCACAGGGACAGCCCTGAGCAAAGTGGGTGAACTGAGCTCCCCACGGATCCTCGGACACGGCCCTGGAGGAACAGGGTCCAAGTGCAGAGAGATGTCCTCCTGTTCTCCTTACCTGTGAGCTGTTCCCATCTCTTGCTTTCCCGGTTCTCAGGCAGAAGAGGCGATGGCCACATATCGGACCTGCGTGGCGGATGCAAATACCCAGAAGCAGGAGCTGGAGGACACCAAGGTGAACTCCCTGCGGCAGATCCACGAGGTGATCAAACAGAGCGACCAGGTCATCAAGACGGTGAGTGGGGTTGGCTTGGGATGGTCCCCAGGGCTGGGCGGTGGCCGTGCCCTGCTCAGGAGAGGGTCAGAGCTGGCCCCCCCAGCCGACCTGGCTTCAGCTGAGCTCCAGGTGGACGTGAGCTCTCCTCACTCCCCGGTGCTCTGAAACGCCAAGGCTCAAGGCTGCAGACCAAGCACCGCTCCGAGCTCCCGATGTCCCCCCTGATCCGCAGCTCCTCGTCTCTCTGCCTTGTCCGTCGGCTCAGGGGGCTCACGCCGATTCTCTCCACACTGCTTTCAGGCCACCATCTCCTTCTACCAGATCATGCACATGCAGACGGCTCCGCTGCCCGTCAACTTCCAGACGCTGTGCGAGAGCAGCAAGCTGTACGACCCCGGGCAGCAGTACGCCTCCCACGTCAGGCAGCTGCAGCGCGGGGACGAACCCGACATCCAGTACGACTTCGAGCCCTACGTGTCGCACAACGCCTGGTAGGAAGGGAGAGGGAAAATTCCCCCCCTGTTTTACACTTCTCTTCTCTGTCGCTGGAAAAATCCCCCCGGGGCTGGCTCTGTGCCCCCCCCCTGCAGACACCAGCGTGCTTCCTGCTGGGAAAACTGGGGCTGGACCAGCTGGGAATCCCTCTCCTGTCCCCCTATGGATGGGAGTACCCAAGGCAGAGGACTGCAAATCCCAGGACATGTGGAGAGCAGCCATGAATAAGGTTTTCAAGTCTCCTTCCTTCTCATCTACTCAGACGTTCCCTTTTCTCCTTCCTTCTGCCCACCAGGTCCCCCTTCACTCGCACACGGAAGGGCAGCTTCAACACCAATGACTTCTCCACGGTCACGGGCTCAGACGGGGCCGGGCTGCCCAGGGATGGGGCCGGCTCGGAAGGAGGAGCGGGAGCCAAGGAGCAACAGAGCGGGGCCGTGGGGGCCGAGCGGAGAGGTGAGCCCCCAGCCCTCAGCACCCCCAGCCCCACGGTCAGGGGGGGTCAAGAGCAAAGCCGGACCTCCATGGGTACCGGGGGGGGCTGCTCTTTGCAGCAGGAGGACAGGCTGGAAGCTTTGTGAGCTGAATTTCCTGAAGGACGCAAAGTCAGATCCATGGGGAGGGTTGCTCTTGCTAGTGCTGCCAAACAGACCACTCTATCTCCCCAAGACCACTCTCCATCTCCTCATCTCTCCTTCCCATCCTGGATGGTGTTACTGAAGGCCCCACAACCCCACCAGCCCCTTCCCCACCCTGTCAGCAGGAAACCAGGCACCTTCCTTCAGGAGTTTGTTTCCCAGAGTCCAGGTGCTTCTCCCATGTTTCTCCCTGAACGCAGGAAGCAATCTCAAGAGGACTATGTGTTTTCCTCTGCAGGGGGGAGAGGACACCAGGTCCACAAATCCTGGCCGACCTCCGTCACTGAAGGTGACAGCAGCCTGGATTCGAGCACAGGTAGATCCCGAAACCAGCCCAGGGTGGGGGTCCTTCCCCTTTCACACCCTCACCCTCAGAGCCTCAGAGCTGGGCAGGACCCACCACTTCTCCTTTTGATCTGCCTGGTCATAGCACCATAGTGTTGTAAATAACTGCCCCGATCCCCGTCCCCAACAGGATGGGGTGGGGTGGGAAGAGGGACCACTGAGCTTCACACTGCTCTGGCTGCAGAGGGACACTGCCTGGGCGGGCACAGCCCCTGCTCCCTCCCAGGTTCTTATTTTCCCTCAAGAGCAGTGCAAGGCAGACAAATTCTTGCTGTGGGGTTCAGAGAGCTCTCGGAGGAGCAGCAGCTTCCCCAGTGGCCTCACCGGCTGGTGGGTTTTCTTCTGGCAGGTGAATTCAGCCATAAGCTCCAGCGACTGTCTTCCAATGGCACCATGTCCTCCAGCGAAGAGCTGGAGGAGAAGGATGAGAACGCCGCCACCCCCTTTGAGCAGAGTAGGTGACAGCGCGGGAGGGGACGCGGTGCCCCCAGTGTGGCCCTCACCACCACCACGGCCAAGCCAACTGCGGGCTGACTTTCCCCAAATTCGGTAGTTCTGGTGGTTCGGCAGCCTGGCTGCAGCTGCGTTTCCTTGTGCTCTGCTCGTAGGCATCAACGGGATGACCCCAGAGATGGCGGCTCCAACGGGGCCCTTCCGGAACGTCGGCTTGTCCAAGGCTGCCCAGACTCACCGGCTGCGCAAGCTCCGCGCCCCCTCCAAGTGCCGGGAGTGCAACAGCTACGTGTACTTCCAGGGAGCAGAGTGCGAGGAGGTAAAGCTGGGAGGAGTGGGAAGAGGAGTGGGTGGGTGGAGGAGATGGAGGATACGTCCCAGAAAGGGGGAGACCTCACCGCTACCGGTGTTCTGTCCCGGGATTCACTCCGTCCCCAGAGCCACACGCTCCGCAGCAGCACGTTGTGGTGCCGCTTGTCACTCGGGTGTCACCGGTTTGCTGTGGAAACCCAACCAGCAGCTCTGACACACGTGGTCAAACCCCGGGTGTAACCACAGCCAGGAGGTCTGGGTTCCCTCTTCCCTGAGCCTGAGCAGAGGCACCAGCATGAATTTTGGGGCAGGACCAACCCACTTGCTCTGACCTGTCTCTGGGGAGACGTTCCTCCTTCGGGGAGGGACTGTGTGGTCCTGTGGTGACCCCAAGAAAGGCATTTTTCCTGCCTGCCATCCTGTCCAATGGGCTCCTCATTCTCTGAGCCATCCCTGGTGTCCCTTGGTGGCTGCCCCTTGGCCTGACCCACGGTGCCACCTCCCACCCCCCGCATTTCCCCCCCGCTTCCCAGTGCTACCTGGCCTGTCACAAGAAGTGTCTGGAGACCTTGGCCATCCAGTGTGGGCACAAGAAACTCCAAGGGAAGCTGCAGCTCTTCGGGCAAGACTTCACCAAGGCTTCTCAGAGCAGTTCTGATGGCATCCCCTTCATCATCAAGAAGTGCATTTCGGAGATCGAGAAGCGGGCCCTGAAAACCAAGGTGACGCACTCTCTCTTCCCTCTTCTTCAGCTCCACTGCCTTCTCTTGAACCACCTTCTACCTTGGTAGAACAGACCCGTTTTTCAGATTCCTGGAGGCAAGAAGCCAGAAAGTCCTGGGTGATAAACTTGGCCCTGATTCCCCAAACTCTGACCTTGGAAACTCACTTCTCTTGCCTCCCTCCTTCCTAAGAAACAGGAGTGACAGTAACGTCTGAGCTGGAAGGGGATGTCCCAGAACGACTTCTGAGAGGGATTTCCAGCCCGTAGAATTTCACTGTCTCATGCAAACAGGAAGAAAAGCATCTCTCCTCACCTCAACTCCACTTTTCTCTCTTTTACAGGGCATCTACCGAGTTAATGGTGTCAAGACCCGGGTGGAGAAGCTTTGCCAGGCATTTGAGAACGGGAAAGAGCTGGTGGAGCTCTCCCAGGCCTCCCCTCATGATATCAGCAACGTCTTGAAGCTCTACCTGAGACAGGTAAGGTGCTGGTGACACCTCCTGCCAGGGGGAGAGGTGCCCAGAGGAAAGAACTGCCCCAAACCAAACCTGGCGCCACCATCACCGAGTTGCCTCTGGCAGGAGTAATTCTGCACAAACTGGGCAGAACTTGTGGGTGCTGCGGGGTCCCTCCCAGCCGGGGAGGTGGGGATGTGACATGAGCCCCCCCTGAGCTGACTGTGGGTTTCCTGCTCTCGGGGAGCCCTGGCACAAGGTGCTCACTGTCACTTCGCTGGGGTCCTGCGCCGCTGCGGCGTCGGTACCCGCAGGCAGATGACGTGCAGAGACACCAAACCCTCCCTCCCCTTCGCCTCGGGGGAACCAGCAACTCAAAAAGGGAAGTGAACCAGCAAAGGCCGCTCCGCATGGCAGAGCCGGGGCTGAGATCACGTCTCCCCGTCCCACTGTGTCCCTCGGGTGTCCCCGTGGTGGGCTCAGACGGGTGCTGTGCCCCTTAGGTCGCCCCGTGGTGGGCTCAGACGGGTGCTGTGCCCTTCGGTGGGCTCCGACAGGTCCTGTCCTCCACCCCCAGCAAACACCAAGACTCAAACTCAAAAACTGGCAGCACAAACGGCATCACCCACATCCTCCAACCAGCCACCACAAGGCAGAAGGAGAGGAAGCAGCTTCTCCTTCGCTCTGCAGCCTCCCTGCTTAACTCTTTCCTGCCGCCTTTCTCGGGGCGCTGCTCTAACCCCCCAGAAGGGCTCCCGTGCAGTAACCCCGGCATCGGGCTCAGCTGTAGGAGGGATCCATGTCCCTGGGTCCCTGCACAGGCAGAAGGGCCCTGAACCACCTCTGCGGTTTCTCCAGAGAAGAAAAGCAGGGTGGAGCGAGAGGAGGAATCGGCCCTGAGCCACGACCCACCCTCTCACTGCAGAGAAAGGGGTTTAAAGTCCTTCTGTGAAGCGTTGGGCTGGAGGGACCCTGCTCTGCTGTGGGTTTTGGTCCCCAAAACCATCCGTTGAAGCCACTCTGAGAACATTGCCAGCCAGGCAAAAACCACCAATTAGTTAATGCTCGGCGCCGGGTGCCTCATACAAATTTCAAAGCAAGAGTTTCCACCTAACCACAGCCCCACCTTTGCTGCAGGCTGCGCCGATCACATCCTGCCTTGTCTGCCCCAGAACAATCCATTCCCGTCCTCTCTCCCTCCTCTCCCTCCAACCACCTCCCGTCCGCTGGGAACCTGCTGCTCTGCCCACCCAGGGCCAGGGCTTTTCTAGGGAAAAGAGAGAATCCCTGAACCCTGACCTGGAGGGACCCGTCCGGCAGAGAGCACCCCTGGGCTGATCAAATGCTGCTTTTTTGCTTGAACTTCAAAGGTGCTAATTGGCCGGGACAAACCAGGCGGGATTTACGCGCTTCAGGAGATGGATAAATAAACATTACCTTCAGGTTGCATGCTCTGCGGGCGCTGGACGTGTTCCCCCGCTGTAGGAAGGTTCCCTCAGCTCAGCACCCTTGGGCAGGGCTGGGTCTCGGGGGGGTCCCCGGCACCCACCTCCCCCTCTTCTTGGTTGCAGCTGCCGGAGCCCATCATGCCCTTCCGCTTGTACAACGAGCTGATGGGGCTGGCCAAGGAGAGCCTGCAGGGCGGCGAGGGCAAGGGCAAGGGCGGCAAGGGTGGCCCCGAGCTGGTGGACAAGGGAGCCGACACCGACAAGGTGGTGGTGAACCTGGTGCTGAAGCTGAAGGAGCTGCTGAAGGAGCTTCCCTCGGAGAACATGGCCACGCTCCAGTACCTCCTGCAGCACCTGAGAAGGTGAGAAGAGGTCCAGAGCCCCTGTGGGTGCTGGGGCACATTCCCTCTCTTCCCTGGAGTGGGAAGGTGGGTGCAGCCTCCCCACGGCACCCACATGGGGCAGCGGGGACAGCCCAGCCCCAATTCCCTGCTGGTGTGTGCCACGAGAGGCATCTGCCAGCCCAGCAGCTCCTCCGGCCTGGATGTGCCAGGATGGGCAAGCTCTGCCCCTCCACCCATGCCTTCTCCCGGCTTCCTCTCATGAGTTGTTGTTCCTCCTCCTCCCCAGGATCGTGGAAGTGGAACAGGACAACAAGATGACCTCGAGCAACCTGGGCATCGTCTTTGGGCCGACACTGATGCGCCCGAGGCCCACGGATGCCACTATTTCCTTGTCCTCGCTGGTTGATTATCCCCACCAAGCTCGCATCATCGAGGCGCTCATCATCTTCTATTCGACCATCTTTGAGAACAAGGAGAGTGAGGTGCTGGCCAACTCCAGCAAATACTCCATGGACAGCAGGGAGGAGACAGCCAGCGGCTCGGACCTGGTAGGAGCCTGTGGGGCAGGGAGCACCCTGAGGGGACAGGGATCCCACCAAGACACCCTGTCTGTGCTCGAAACCCAGAGCAGATCAGCCGGGGCAGCCCCTCCTCCAGCCCCAGCACCCCTGAGCAGTGCCCGGCCGTGGGCTCTGCCCCACAGATGGCACCAGGGATGTTTCCCCATCCCTGCCGTACCCCACGATGCCCCAAAAGAGCAGTCCCCGCAGGTGACAGGCCAGGGGTGCGAGGATGGAGCCTACGCACCTTTACACAGGGAGAAAAAGATGGCATTTCCCTGTGTCTTGGTGAATGAGAACGGTTCCTCCTCCTCCGTGCCCTCATCACTGCTCTTCTTCCCAGGCCAGGGCAGGGTCCCAGCCCCAGGCTCCCCCCAGCAGCGTCCCCCACCCAGAGCTGCCTTCGGAGAAGGGGAATTTGGGTTACGGCTCCGACTCATTCGCAGGTAAGAGAAAGGTGCCCGGTGGCTCCTCCCGAGCGGGCACAGGTCTCTCGGGAGGTACCAGTGTCACCAGCGGTGACAGCTCAACGTCCCTCTGCCCTGAAGACCATGAGGTTGCCAAGCCAAGCTCCTGCTGGAGCCGTGGTGTGGGGCGAGAGCGTAGCACGGGGCTCCCTCTGTCCCGCAGAGTCTGGCGACCGCTCCGTCGACTCCGACTCGGAGCTGGAGGACGGCGGGGACCCAGGGGCCACCGTCGCCAGGGTCCCACCACAAACCCAGCTCAGCAAACAGGGGAGCGAAACCAGCACTGAGGAGATCCAGTTCTGGGACGAGGGCAGCGAGGGGCAGCGGAGCCGCAGCTGCAGCGTGGGGCAGTGGGAGGCGGAGGGCACCGCTCCCCGCTGCCGCAGCCCCCCGGGAGAGGAGCAAAGCGATGCAGAGGAGTACCCCGAGAGCCGCCTCTCCGCCTCCGGCACGGACCACAACACAAACCAGTCCAACAACGTGTCCTTGCCCACCGCTGCCCAGCGTCTGGCAGCCGGGTGCCCAGGGGGCGGCGAGCAGCAGCCCCAGTTTGTTTGAGCCACCCGACACAAGCCCCCTGGATGCTGGGAAGGGGGCAAAGGGGCAGAACCCAGATGCCGCCCGGGAGCAGCGACGCGCGGAGCTGGGCTGGGGAGGGTGGTGAGGGACGGCACGGAGCCCCGGGGATCTCGGGGGGTTTGGTGTGTCAGCTACAGGCACGTCCTCACTACTCTGTGGCTGGAGCTTTCACACAAAACCCCCCAAGCCCCCGGGCTCCCGACGGGGGACATGGGGCCAGGCTGCCCCGACTGCCGGGGGCAGGACCGGCAGCCCAGAACTACGTGTCCTGGGAAGGAGCTGAAGCCCGCAGAGCCCTCGCTGCTTGTTCCGGGCTGGGAAGGGACCCGGGGCTTTGCTGCTCCCCTGCCAGGCAACGGGGCTTCGTTTTTGCTGCGCTCCCTGATCCCAGGCCTCCGCTGCAGAAACCGAGGCAGGAAGAGTCAAAGGATGTGACCGTCCTCGCTGGCCGCGGCTGGAGGGGAGAGGGGGTGACACAGGGAGAGGTCCCCAACGGCGGGCAGGAGAAGGGCACTGCGGCCAGGCACAGACAGACAGACAATGCCGAGCACCGTGGGCTGGGGCTGGCTCTGGGGAAGGGGACACAGGGAAGGGGACACGGCCGGGGGAGCGGGTAAAATCCACCCGCACCATCTCACATGGACCCGGCCTCGGCCACACCGCCCGCCAGGCCCTGCGAGGGGCAATTATCGTTTCTAACTGACTGTTCCGGGCACCCCACCTCCAGCCGGGGGTTTGCTGCCCCCACGCTCCTAAGGGACACGGGGCTCGGCCAGCGCGGGGCCCTGCCGGCCTCAGGGGACGAGGTTTGCGCTGCTGCTTGTGTTTATGGGCATTTTTCTACCTGGTGGGAGCCTCGCGAAGAGCAGCCGCAGGCTGTGAGGGGGCTGCGGGGACGAGGGTTCCCGGCTGCAGGGTCCCGAGCTTGGCCTCATCTCTCAGGGTTTGGTTTTTTGATAGACGTTTGGTCTCTGCAAATCTGAGCTTCGAGTCCAGGACTGCCCCGGTGCTCCTCCAGCGGGGCAGGGAGCGGGTCACCAGGGGGAGACGCCGCCTCCTCGGGAGCCTCAGGGCCCCGGCCCGGCCCCCACCACTGTGAGAGGCTTTTTTTATTTGGTTGGGTTTTTTTTTTTTGTAAAGAGATAATAACCCTTCATGAATCCACTACCTCTGCTGGCAAAGGAACTTTGAGGGTCAAATGAGACCAGTCAAAGCATTTTTTTTTTTTAAAGCTATGAGACTTTTCTGCACTGAAGCTATAGAGAAACCAGTAGATTTTAAGCTTAGAAAGAGCTGAAAGCTGTTTCCTTCTATTCCCCTGCTGCTGCCCAGGTGCGTCCCCGATGTCACTGCCCAACGTGCCACCAGTCCCGGCCGGGGACAGACGCGTGAGGGCACCTCACACGGGGGAAACGTGCAGCCCAGGGCTCCTGAGGAATTGCACAAACCCAAAGCTTTCTCTAATAATCAGCCAGAGCCCCCCTGGGTGGGACGCTGGATCTCAGTCCCTCTGCTCGCACGTGGGAGCAGCCGCCCCCCGGGGCAGCGAGGGGAGGGCAGGGGCCGAGGGAGCCACGAGGGAGCGGTCCCAGGCACACGGAGCGGTGTTCGGGGGTCACACGCACCCCCTTACTGCAGAACTGGGCGAGTGACCCCTCAGAGGGTCAGTCCCCAGCGCAGGGAGAGCCCAGGCTCTCACGGGGAACGCCCCTGGGCACAGCAGGGTAAAGGTACAACCCCCGAGGTAACGCACAGGTAAATGGTTTACCCCCGAGCCACGGAGGAGCCCGAGCTCTTCCAGCTTCTTCAACCGGACGCTGGGATTGTCCAGCGGCTCATTTCCCCGGCAGCAGGAGGGAGGCGGCCGAGGGCCCCCCCTGCCCGGGCGGTACCAGGAGTGAGCGAGAGAAGGGACAAAAGCTGCGCTTGAGCTTCACGTGGTGACAGGCCCCCTCCTCTCTGTGCGTCAACGCAGCGTGGGAGAAGGGGAGCGTGTTCGCTGCCACACGCCTGTGCTGCTGCAGGACGCCGTTACGTGTTTCCCAAAAATAAATAAAATCTGTGTGTTCCAACCTGTGTCCGTCCCAGGGATCAGAGTCTTCCAGACACACACACCGTGGCTGCAGGAGGCTACGCACCGTAAGGAAGGACTCCAAGTATTTCTAGCAAGTAAACTGAAGTTTACAAAACCCTCAAGAAACCTGAAACAGATTAAAATGAAAGCAGCCGGGGAAGATAAGCGACTCTCCAGCGCAGTATCCAAACACGGAGGTCTCAGAACAAGGGCCGGGGGGCAGAGGTGGGGGAAGGAACGAGGCAGCGCCAAAACCACACACCGTGTTCAGAGCCCTGGGGCGAGGGAGAGTCCAGCAGAGCCCCCGCAGCAGCGCACCCCAAACTCAACGGGAAACAGGGGAACCCGCCAAGTCCAGAAGGGACAGGGAGAGGCTGAGAAACACAGCACCGGTGAGGAACAGCCAGAGTATAAACCTTTATTATTTATTAAAAATAAGATCCTATAAAATAAAATAGGAAAGTGAAGGCCCTTTTCCACTCGCCTCCTGCTGTGCCAGGTGATTCCATGACTTGAGTCCTTCAAAGACCAAGGGGTTACAGCGAAGTCGACGCTGGAAAACAAAGAATTAGGCCCAGTAACATCCCTGCAGGGAACTCCTGGGCCATCTAAGAAAAGGCAGAGATCTCAGAGCGCCTGCAACTCACCGGCAGACGGGCCGATGGGGAGGCATCACACAACTCCCCCACAGCCAGAGGAAGCAGAACTCGGGGTGTGAATCACCCCACCGAGCCCCACCGACCGCCCCGAACACCCACAGGTGGGTACCGAGGCCAGGAAAGCCTCGCCCCGCTCTCACCTCTCGCTAACACCTCCCTCCCCAAACAATCTAAAACTCTGAGACAATCTTTTCCTGGAGGCAGCTCACTCCAGCTCAGCCCCCCTGCTCCCCCGAGGCCTCCGCTGGCCGGGGGGGTTAGCGCTCGGCCTTACCCCGCAGCCCCAGGTCACTGCACCAGGCGGTAGGTGATGTAGCGGCCCGCGGTCTCGCTCGGTCGTATGATCTTCACCACCTGGAAGGGGGACAGAAGGGACCGCTGAGGGAGAGGAGCTGGTGGCAGCACCCCCACAGGGCCCCCCGGCCCCACACGGACGCAGACCCCGGCAGCGCGGGGCTCTCGGCAGCCACAGAGACACCGGAGCCGAGCTCCCCGCTTCAGGTGGGGGCACAGGGGGGAAGTGCCACCCCCCCAGTGCAAGGGGAGGGGAGATGGCAGAGCGTGGGGCTGTGTCACATCTCGCCTGTCACCCGCCGGTTCAGCAGGTGGCCGAGACTGCCGTGTCCTCGCTAGAAGCTGCTCACCATACACACACCCCACACACACACCCCGCAGTTTTTATGTTTGAGAGAGACCCCTCTGCTGCCTCCAGGAGCTCTGAAATACCTCAGAGGATCCCCCCTCCTGGCCCTGCCCACGGCCGGTGCCCGAGTCTATTCTTCTCTCACCTGCCCACGCTTTATTCCGAAGTACCGGGCCACGGGATCCCCGGCCTGTATCCTGGGGAGCTGGTTCTCTCTGAGTTTACTGGGCGGGGGGTTAAGGAGAAGCTCCCCCAGCAGAACACGCGACCGGCCCAGGTTCCCCTTCGTCAGCGCAGCTCAGGGAACAAAGTCATAAACCATTGCACGCAGATATACTCATTTTCAGCCCAAAGCCTATCTGCCTCACGCCCAGGCAGGAAGGGAAGGAACAAACAAAGGATACTATCTGGCCAGCAGCTCAGTTACTTCTTCTTTTGTCATGACAACGTGCTCTGGGACCAACTGTAAACAACGGAGGGGAGGGAGGGTGAGATCATGAAGCCAGAGAAAGCCAGTGGCTCCTCACAGCGGCGGGAGAAGCAACTGGTTTGTCAGGAAGAAAACTCCGAGCGCGTCGCTCAGCCTGAAGGCAGAGAGAAGGTCCCCGGGAGCAGCACGAGCCGCAGCTCAGCACAAGAGACTGGTCATCCTGCCCTGACTCTGCCACCCGACATCACTCACCTCGTGCTCTGTGATGTTGATCAGAAGCTCCTGCTGCAGGAACTGCTCCAGGATGTATTTGGGAGCCATGTCCACCAGGGACTGGGAAAGGAAAGCTCTGTCAGACGGCAGCGCTGCTCCGGGACAGCCCTGCCCCTCCATGAACAGCCGCCACGGTGTGCGTGGGATCACCTCACTCGTGCTCACACAGACACAGCTACGCAGGAGCAAACACATCTCCTGAGCACTGTCAAACATCCCCTTTTCTCTTGACTGCTCCTGGGCCCCCTGCTGTTCTTCTGGAACTAGAACCAGCTGTTCTGGCCAAATGCACTTGTACGTTAAGCAAGAGCCTGCATTACGGTACCAAAGGCTTCAGCAAAAGATTTTATCTGGAAGGATATTCTAGGCTTTTATTTACCTAAAGCAGCACATAAAAACAGACAAGCAAGACATCCCCGGCCCACAGCAACCCCCTGACTCTCAGGCAGCCTCCCCTGACGGTAGTTCGTACCTGCTTTGCCGAGGGGGTCATGCCCTGCTGCACCACGATGAGCGCTCTGGTGATGTTCTCCTCCTGCATCCTCTGGCAGTACATCTTGATCGTCTTTATTCCAACCTTGGGCTCCTCTGGGGAAGGGGTTTCAGGGGAAAGGGGTTTACAAAGAGCCCTCCCTCATTCTCTTAACCCTGCCAGAGAGCAACACACGCCCTTCTGGCCACAGGAAGACCTGGACAGGCTGGAAGAGTGGGCTAACGAGAACCTTACAAAGTTCCTCAAGGACAAGTGTAAGGTTTTGCACCTGGGAAAATATAATCCCAGAGTGCAGCTGGGACTGGGATCTCCCAGGGGAGCAGCGCTGTGGGAAGGGCCCTGGGGGTCAATATCAGCGAGCGGTGGGGCTGCTGCGGCAATGAATACTGGGCTGCATCACCCACAGAGACAAAAAAGCCATTATCCCACTCTGCTCAGCACTGGTCAGGCTACACCCAAAATCCTGTGTTCAGTTCTGGTTCCCCGCTACGCAAAAAAGCTGTGTCTAGGCTGGAGAGGGGCCAGAGAAGGGCCACAGAGATGATGTGGGGAAGCTGCTGTGTGAGAAAAGGCCAAGAGAACTGGGTTTTTTCAGCCTTGAGAAAAGAAGGCTCAGGGGAGACCCTATCACCATGTTTTAGTATTTAAAGGGTGGCTGCAAAGAAGATTGAGGCTCTCTTTTTACCAGGAGTCCCATGGACACGACAAGGGGTAACGGGTGCAAATGACTCCCGGGGAGATTCCAGTTGGACAGCAGAGGAAAATTTTTCACAGTGAAAAATATCAGCCATTGGATTAACCTCTCCAGGGAAGCGGGGGCTTCCCCGGCATTGGGCACCTTCAAGGTTGGGCTGGGCAGGGGGCTGGGCTGTCACGTCTAGAGCCTGCTTTGGCTGAGAACGGTGGGGCCAGATGATCCCTGAGCTCCCTTCCAAGCCCAGGCCAGGATTCTATGGCTCTAGGATGGTTCTAGGATGATTCTAGGGTGATTCTATGGTTCTAGGGTGGGTCTAGAATGATTCTAGGATGATTCTATAGCTTTAGGATGGTCCCAGGATCATGCTAGGGTCATTCTATAGTTCTAGGGTGGTTTTAAAATGATTCTATGGTTCTAGGGTGGCTCTAGAATGGCTCTAGGGTGATTCTAGGGTTCTAGGATGATTCTATGGTTCTTCTGCCCTGCTCCTGACCCCGGGAACGGCGGCCAGCGCACTCTGAGCTCACCCGGGAAGAAGACGAACATCTGGTCGGTGGGATCGTCGTTATGAGCCACCAGCACGGTCAGGTCGGTGCGGCGGGGCCGCCCCTCGCTGGGTTTGTCACCGAACTGAGCCTTGAACTCCTCCAGCGTCTGATCCAACTCGTCCTGGGTCACCAAGTAACCCCGATCGTGGCAGAGCTGCCGAGAGAACCCGCCTTCACCTCAGGCCAACCGCCATCATCACCGGGGGCGGGGGGGAACACCGGAGACGGGCTGGGATAGGCCGCAACGACACCCACGGGGCCGCAACGACACCCACCGGGCCCCCGAGCACCCCACACCCCTCTCAGCCCCGCCGACTCTCCCCCCGCACCTGCATGATAGTCTTACGGATCTTCCACAGACGATACGTTTCCTCCTCGTCGTCCATCTTTACCTCACGGCCCGAGGACCCCGCGGCTGCCCCGGCGGCGCCGCAGGCGCCCCCCGGGTAGCCGCGGGGGGCGCGGGCCCCGGGGGTTCGGGGGG